>VZTV01111245.1:0-34433 GCA_013400875.1 Anhinga rufa
ATTATTAAATTATTATTAAATTAAATATGATTTTTATATCTTTTCTCTAACTCTAGAGCCATTTTGGAACATAGGGAGATAATGAGAATTCAGTGGAACTGGAAAATTGGTATGTGTATGACAAAATGATGTGCATTTTTACAGAACACTGGATAATGGTAATCCATTTAGACTTCAAATGCTGGGGATTTAATTTTCTTTCTCTGGATGTTAAGTAGCATTCATGCTATATTGTCACAAATTTATTTTCTGCAAACTTTGCAGCTCAGCAAAGAGATAAGGTATGCAGGATTGAACATTAAAACCTTTGAGCTCAGGTTTTGCATTTTACATATAACATGAGAATTTTTCGGAATAAATTGAAATAAGTAAAAATTAAACCTATTTAATTACAGATGTGTTTGGTGTTGGAACATCACAAGAACTTTTTTCTGTTGTCCTTCCTAAATGAAATACTGGAAAAATGGATTTTGTGACACATTTTGACCTCAACAGAGCTGTACATTATTAAGAAATGTGGCTCTAAATTTCTTCGGTCAGCTCTTATGTTAACTAGGAAAGAACAAGAACTTTCATATATAGATACAGTAATTTTTGCAGCATAGGGTGGTCTTGGAAAAGAAGAATTTCTGCCATATTTTTCTTAATTTTCCATTCCCATATCTTTTAGGAGACCTTATCCTAAAAGATAAAAATTCATAGTTTTAAAGCATCTGAAGAATATTGGTTTTCTTTACAATCATTATTCTGTACCTTAGGAGTAAATTGTCATCTTGCTTTACAGCATTACTGTTCACAGTCTTTGCCCTGTGTATGTTTGGGCTGTATAGCTTCATGCCAGTAGTGATTAAAGTTACCAGTGCAACCTCAGTCAACCTGGGTATTCTGACTGCGGATCTCTACAGTCTGTTCTTTGGGCTTTTCATCTTTTTCTATAAGGTAAGTAATTTCATTCTTTCACTGTAATTTCAATTACATTTTTACTCCAAAATTATAAATAAAGCATAATGTTCTTAAAAGCCCCCAAACAGTTGTTTGCACTTGTACGTTTCAACAACTTGTATCGTTTGTCATTGGCAGATGTCAATCAGGAGGAGTCATACTTAGGTAATTACATAGCATTGCACCATTAGGCAGATAGTGATTTTCAAACAATTTCAGACTTGATGGAATACGTTAGAGTTAATGTTAAAAGATAGTAAATAATTTCCCAAGGTCTTCAAATGGTAGAGTTCTTACCATAAGCCCTATGTGGAACTGTATGTTAGATCTGGTTCATCTCTCCAGGTGTCCAAAGAGAGGGTTTAAATCTCCCTGTCCTGAATGGCATTTGGTGTCTGAGAGAGGAGCAGTTTGGCTTGATTTCCAGAAGTTAATATTTTCTTTTGGAAACTTAATCTGCTCATGACAAACATCTTGAGATAAGAACCAAGCGCTCTCAGTGCTACTGCTAAGGAGAGACTAAAGGAACTGAAAAAAAAGCAGAGAAATATATTATTCTATACACTCTCCAAAAGGCAGTTACTTTTATTGCTCTCTAAAATACTTCTGGTAGTGTCTAGTGAAGCTAAATGACAGTGCTAAAAAGATTTAATTCCACCCTACACTTTTTATCCAGAGTAATTTGTGGGTACCTAGCTTGTTACAGCAATTGGAGTAATTGAGTCAGTCGCTCGGTGACTGGAACAGCTTAGTGAGATGCTTGTGAACTTTGCTTAAGAACTTAATTTGTATTATTCCATGTGGTTGCTTTCTCTTCAGCATTATGGAGATCCAGAAGTTTTTAGGTCAGATTTGTTTCTGAAAATGAAGGCTAATTTATTTTACAGTGCAGAGGTGTGGTAATGGTAGGATCCAACAGCAGCTAGCTTTTCCTTTTCAGGAGTCTCTTAGCTCAGCTTTTTGGGCTCCAAAATTTGCTCTGAGCTACAAAGCATCCACTAAAAGTTAATGTAGGAAGTGAACCATACGTATATTCTAACAATTAAAAAAAAAATTTCTAAGTCACTTCCAAACGTGTATTGTGGCACCAAGATAGCTTAACTCAAGAAGTGATTATAAATCTATATTCATAATAGTAAAGAGGAAGAAGTAAGCCAGAGCTTTGGAAGGAATATAATAAACTTTGGCTTATTTTTGGGGAGAGGTTTTACTTGAAACAGATGACCCCATAATTACTAACTGCAGGGTATTCTGGTAGCAAAAAGGTAAAATGAATTAGAGAAGACTGGGGTTGTATTATGAGAGCATTTCAGATATTTATTAAAATAGGAACTTGCATCTGTGGTTAGAAACAATGAAAAATCAAAAAGGGAAGCAATAATAATGCCATATCTTTAGTAGTTGGAGGATCTGAGATAGCTTAGGAACCAAGAATTGAGAGAGCCTGATTTTTACATGGCTTTTGACATAACACTTAGCAGTAGAAAATGTTATTGCCAAGTTAGCCATATAGTTTCTTCACCTATGGGGCAAAGAAACCAGGCAGGACATTTCCTGGATTAAAAAGTGCGCTGAACACAAGAATCTCTAAACAAAAATGCAAGGAATTGCTCTGTATGTTCCATTACCAGATGATATTTCACAGCAAGCCACTGGGCTGGGCTGCAGAGTGGAGTGAGCCACAGAGAGCTCTGAATTGCTGTGGTCTGAGCCTGCTCTAAAAGAGAAGCAGCACAAACATATCGTGGCTCCAGCAGACACTGGGCCCAGGAATTTATGAGGTTTTGAATTGTGCACAGTGTTTTGCTAAGGCATTCAACTTTTCAGCCCCAACCATGTCTGTTTAAGGTGAAATGTGAATTTTGCATACCTTTTTTGATGAGCTCTTTTTTTTTCTTTCACTCCATAGTGAATCTTTGCTGTGCTTCTTCCTAATGAGCTCATATACATACCTGTAATCCCTCAAGAGATATTGTAAAAGGTCTCCAAATGCTTTTGTTGCATAAACTCCTATGGAAGGGAGTATACTGCACATACAGACACTAGATGGAGTTACAGTCCTCTGGTAACATTTAAAGTAGTCTTGAGGCTTGATAGTGAGTATGGGGATATAAGCTGCACAGGTACGACTGAAATCAGTGTCTGAAGCAATGAAGTTGCTGCAATATTTGAAATGAAGAAAAAGAGAAAAAGAAGAAAAAAACCCCAGGAAAATACCAGGGAGCCCTCCCCAAACCCGAAAGAAACAAAGAGCAGCATGGTTAAGGTTCACTTGTCTTAACAGCTGTACACACATAGGCAGGCCTTGAATCACAGCTATGCTGCAACAGCTTTGGCACCCTGGCTTTGTGCCCGTGTATGCACTCATGGACGAACTAATTCTGAGCAGGATCAGAGACTCCTACTGCCTTGTACACAATATGAGAAGGGGTCTGGCAGTTACTGTGACCGTCCAGTCTCGCCTGCCAGCCACATGTCCTTGCATACAAGCACGTTTGCTCGTGGCCTTAGGCTGCGCTCTGGAGAAGTTGTGCGGGTGCCTTGACACAGACCCAAGCTCTGCCCATTTGATGGGAACGGGTCAGTCAGGGGTAGGACCACGGACACTGCTGCTGCCTCCATCAGAACATCTTCAGAGCTTGGTGCTTCCTCCTGTGCAGAATGAACTCTTGAGTCCAAGCTTCTCCAGGCAAAACAGCCAGCAAGGTGAGGAGAGAGGGCATGTATCACAAGGCTAGTGTGTTTCAGTCTGCTTTTCCTTTTTCGTGGTGCTGTCCAAGGGTTTCCAAGCCAAGTGACTACCAGCTAGGAATTGCAATGCCTTAATTGTAGATGCCTCAGAGTCCACTGTCCAGGTCTGCTGCATGATAAACTGAAACATATTTTGCAAGCACATCTAAGGAGGTGAGGGAATATTGACAGTGGGATGTCAGATGTGCTGTGTCCTTCATCCTACTGTTTAATCAGTGTGGTTTGGCAAAGGTAATACAGAGGACTTCAGCAAATCTGCTGAAAAAGTGTTCCTGGCTGTGGATTATTTGAACACTTTGTATTGTTGAATCTGGTGTTACGAAGTAAGCGTTTATTTTTCTGTCAAGGTGGATGAATATTGGCAATTGTTGGACTTTTAACAGACAAGTGAACAATAGCAAATCAAATGCCTGATGTCCCTCAGCAGTTCCATGTTCTTACCTCACACCACTCTTAACAGAGCATAAATGCTGATCTTATAAAAGGAGCTCTAGTCTTCCTCTCTCGAAGGACTTGCTGGATGTAGAGAGCAAACCAGTTTTGGTCCAGTAATAACATTTATCTAGCCCTGCAGATGGTTAAGAGAGCTCTGTAGAGAACCAGCTGCTCTGGTGACTTGCAGTAGGATGGAGAGATTCATCTCTTGCCAGGACCTGAAACATTTGGCTGTGAATTTTGAAACAAAATTCTCCTAGGAGTACAGTGTTTCAGCATTCACATGTGTAAACAACTATATTTCAGTATTACCATATTTACAGCCATTTGTTCTTTCTGTTAAGATTCTTGTATGTAGACCTAAAGAAACTCCCTGTCTAACAGTGTTGAGGATGAGATGCAGAGAAAACCAGCCAGCAGCTTGAGTCTTATCAGTGAATGGAGCTGTTGAATTTTGATTTTTCAGACCTGAATACAGATTGTGGTGATAATCCTCATTAAAATATTTTTTAAAAGGAAGGGTACGTTCTTAAAACAAGGCAGCATTGACATATTTTTACATCAGACAAGACTTAATGTGTTTCTTTCCTCTGCCAGTTTTCAGGCCTTTATATCCTGTCCTTCGTTATCATCATGGTGGGCTTCATCTTGTATTGCTCCACTCCAACTCGGACAGCAGAACCCACCACCTTGCCACAGCCCAGCAGCACCGGTTTGGACAACGCTGCACTAAAGCTTGATGAGAACGACAGTGAAACTCCAGCTGTAACCGTACAGTTCACAAGAGGAGAAACTGTGGTGGTCAGCACTGATTAAAGAAATGGCAGCATTTCAAAAGAGAGCTTTTTTTTTTACTGCCAAATTCCCCTCAAATATTAATCTGGAGAATTGTTCTACGGCCAAGGCATATGTCATGCTGCACTGGTTTTAATGCACTGGATAGACTTTTAAGGCCAGATCCTCAATCAGTGAAACTGTATTGATTTACCCTTGCAGAAAATCTGGCCCTTAGAAGAAGACAGAATAGTATTTATGTGGAGTCTCTGGAAAGCGAGAGACTGTTATTTTTAAATGCTTAATTAACTTAACAGCAAATGCTTCGGGGAAAAACTAAGCCAAAGTAAGCTCTCAGGTCAGCAACTGGAGCAAATATGTTTTAATATTGCATTAGGGACTTAAATCTGCAAGATGCTATCTCGGGGCTTCATAGTTCTCACACCTCAGTGCCAGGTACCCTCAAATAGCATCTTGCAAAAGCTACTCACTTTCTCACAGGATCTAGTTCTGCAAGCCATATTACTTACTTACACCTTCCACGTGCTGATGGACTTCATTCCTCCGCTGGAGGATTTGCTTCTTACATTCCACCCAAATGTTTGCAGCTGGGGCTGCTACAAGTATTTTATTTTGAATTTTGCTAGTAAGGGGAGTTTGAATATGTGTTTTTATAATCGCTTCTTTTTCTCTCACTCAGTGGCCTGTTGTTTGGTGCATTCCCACTAGGTGGAGGAGACAAAGTCAGGCCTTTGCTCTGTTCAGTAAGAACTGAAGGATTATTCTTTTCTGTATGAGACAGCAAAAGGGTGTGAAGTTCACTTCTCAGTGAATTCCTCCCTGAAATGGGACACATTTCTGCAGAAAGATTTGAATAAGATTGGCATTTCTTTTTAAAAAATTGAAGCATCTTAGCCAATCCTCATTGCAACAATGATGATATAATTCTCCAAAGGTTAAGTACTTTCAGTAGATTCATTGGAAGTTTTCCTCCTCCTTTTCATATTTACAATAAATGATTTAAAAATGAGACTGCAGTTTTAACATCAGTAAAACAATACTGGGATTTTACTTTATTTTATTTTTTGTACAAGCCTTCATAGCATAGGTGTATAAAGTAACAAAAGAATAAAGTTTTCAGCAGCTGAAGAGTTGGCTCTTGGTTTATTTTTTAAAGCTAGAATTATTGCTCAAAATTATATTAATTGATTTTACTGACCAAATGATTCTTTTAATGGCTGAGCTTTGCTGTAAGGAGTAAATATGACATTTTCTGAAGATACTGGTGATCAGACAACACAGACTGGTTTTGTATACTTCTGGTGTAGTTTATTCAAGGAAAATAATTCAGCAAAAATCTTGCCTGATTTTATTTAGTGATAGCAAAACAAATGTTCAGCAGATACTACAGCAGTGAACATTGCCTTTCACTCAGTAGTTCATGCATGGAGGGTGAAGAGATTCTGATGTTTTATGAAAAGTATTTGGGCCCAGTTATCTTTTGCTTTACCACTGGGGTAAGGTTCAGGTCATGGATTAAGACACCTAAACTGGTGCTTTTGTAGACATGTATACATCTGAAGCTGAACAAGCAGCTGGAGACCAGGTGGAGTAAGGAAGTCTGATGGCAGTAGCTACCTAAGAGAGGCCATCTGGATGAAGCTGTAGCTCTCCAAATCAAATTTTAGTTGCTGACAACTTGGAGCTAAGTCCCACCGTTACCTGTGTGATTAGTTAACCATGTGCAGTAACGAAGCAAACAGTAAGCAAACCTATAGGTCCACAAGGTGAATGTTCCAGAACACTGCACCTATTGGCGCATGATGGGATTCAGCTCCTAAATGTAGCTAGCTACGTATTCTGTACAAAAAGGTTGCTGTGGTCCTGTCTAAAGTGCCTCTCTGTGGGGCATGATTCAGTTGCCTGGGTGCCAACTGAGACACCCTATGGAGTCTGTGGCATCTCTAGAAGCTGGCAGGTAGGACCCAGGATCTATAGGAAATGTGTGGCCTGGAGCAGATTGTGGAGGCCAGATGAGATGCCCTATGATCTCAAATGGCACTGCAGCCTGTGGTTGAGACATTCAGCACTTCCCTGATGACCATGTGAGGCCATATATGATTATGTTAGGTGCTTAATCTTTACACAGATAAAATTGGCTGAGATAAATCCCAGATGAAGCTTATGATCCAACCTGCAGCATGTTCTTTCTGTGGTCACGGGGTGACATTTCAGCATCTCTGTGGTGTTCGCTAAAGCAGCTGTGTGTGTCCAGTGGTTTAGAGTGTGCTTTGGTGTACCTGCATGTCCCATGTGCAGTGCGGCATGAAAATCAGTCTCATTTTATGCACCGCAGGAAAAATAGGGCCCTTTACACAGGGCCCATGGTGACTGAATTGCTATGTAAAGAAGAGAAAGCGCAAGGCAGCAGCTGGAGTTATAATAGAAGTGTGATGGAAAGTGTAGTCAATCAAAGGCTGGCATCAGCAGGAGAAAGCATTACCTTGGCAAATGGAAAAAGGAAAGAGAATTTAGCTTGTAAGTTCACAGCATCCCTTCTGATAGTTCCCACCGAAAGAAAAGCAGGTTCTTTTTTTTTTTTCCCCTTTGTGCCAAAGCAAGGAATAAAAGCCCACCAGCTTGCTAATGTAGCAGCTCCACCAGAGGATGATGCTTGGCTTGGCTGGTGTCATGTAGTGCTGGCAGGAACAGGAGGGGACATGGCAGCTTCCCCTAATGGAGGTTTTCCATTAGCACCAAGTAGCATGGACTCTTAGAGCACATTTGGGGTGGACCAGGTCGGGTCAGGCATCTGCAGTGGTGCAGATCTGGAGTGATCTGTGCCTGGACAAGGGAAGAGGTGACAGCCCAAAAGTGTTTGGAAGTGGCAGAACAAATGCCAAAGACGGGGACCCAAGTCAGTGAGCAACTGAAAGAAACAGCTAAAAAGAGGCCATCCAATGGCTTCTACCCCTTCTACAGGTGAGGGGTGGGCCACATGTTGGGGCTGTTTTGAGGAGAAACTGCTGATGGGAGCAGGAAGCTTTTGGGAAATCCTGTTTGTTGATGAAGAAGGCACCAAGTCCTCTTCTGGAAATGGTGGATTCTTTGCTTCCCACCAGGGCCCCTCCAGCTGCCACGCTACCCTGGCAGGTCCTGCTGTGGGGCTGTGCCTCCCCTGCCTATACCTGCTCTTCTCTAGACCTGAGCCATGCTCCCCGGCATCTAAAGCAGAGTTGTCCCCTCTCTGCACTCCTCCAACTCCCTCCTGTGCACAGGAAGGACGTTAGGAGTAGTTCTGCAGATACCAGAGAGGGCTTGCCTAACCCAAGAATATTTTTTAGTGAGATTTCCATGTGAGGTGTAGAAACCACATTTGCCTATTTGGGATGTTTTTGACCCAACTTGCTGGTCTTTTTCTCATTGCTGAGTTGTGGTGGGGTTGCTTCACTCATTTCAAATGAGTGATGTATTAAATGGTAGAGCATGTATTGGAAAACATCAGGAGAACTTACAAGCTTTTCTGTGCCAAAAAAATAAAAGCACACCTGATTAGAATGTTAATCTATGCTATTGCTTTGAATGGACAATAATCTTGCTAAATTAAAATACACACTAGCTGTTGTGTATTTGTCTGGGGCAGAAAATGCTACGGCTGTCCAGACGTGAGGAATGGCAGTTATCCCACCTTATGAATCCAAACTAAAGTGAGGATTATATTTTGTTTAGATGTTAAGAAATAGTGTATCCTTGACAATGTCTTCTAAGAACTTGTAGGTACATTATTTAGGGTTTATATTTTTGAGGGATTGTGAAAGGAAATGGATCACCCCTCAGATCTCTTTGCTGTAGGTGATTATTGCATTAACAGTTCAATAAAGGTTTTATGCTTCTTAAACCCATCAGCATCAACAGGCTCTATTTGCAGATATTAACTCTCCACTGCAGCAGAATCAAGGGGGAAACATCTACATTTGGTTATTGAAGTCTGGATGCCACTATATTTGTAGTGCAACCACAAAAATGCTTTAATTAGGTGATCAGTCCGTACTCTCACTATGACAGGACAAAGATCATGCTTGTGGCAGTGTCAATATGTCAATATTTCCAAACATGGCATTATATCCAGGTTTGTATTCATTTTAATTTTAATTTGGATACTCAGTCCTCTCCCACGTCCAATGGTCCCTTTGATGGTATTTTATTCTCTATAATTAGTGGTATAATCAGTAGTAACATAATGTAGGTTTTACTGAAAGTACACAGAAGCACATCTTTACATCTGAAAGTACATATTGACTCAGACTTTGGCTGGTCTTCAAAACGCAGGATCATCTTATGGTGTGTGAGTGCACAAGCAGTAACTAATCTCAATATATAGACCACTGAAATCAAAACTGTGTAAAACACGTGTAAGATTATAAACACATTCCATTAACTAGGGATTTGTTCTTCCAAGGCTTTTAAAATATGACTATAATAGTAGATTGTAATCTGATTCAAATGATTTGGGCTGGACAGGACTTCTGCTGAGCTGCAAGGAGAGGGGGGCAGTGTTGGGCAGCATGCCAGCCCAGATTCCCCATCATTTACACTGGGACAGTTTAGGGATTTGGCTGGTTTATATTCTGAACTGAAAACTTAAAAACTCTTTCACAGACACAGTTTGTGGTTTAACTTCATACAAAAGATTTTTTTGCTGTCGGTAATTAATGTTAAGATGTGTATTAGTGCTACCGAGAAGCTCCGGAAGGTCTTTCAAGCTTTCAATGAGGACAAGGTTGATACTTGTTGTCAATCCTTCTGTTGATGACCCCACGCCCTTGCCATCCCCATGGTGCAAGGCTCTCTTTTCTCTCCTTGTGACCCCACTGGATGGGGGGGGGGGGACCTCCGGCAGCCCAGGGGGGTGGCCAGCTACACCAATGGGTGTGCATGCCTGGTGTCCTACCCTTCCTCACCCTAAATTTCTACTCCCATCCCTGTGGAGCTGTGACCTGGGCAAAGAGGAAGCAAAGCTGAGTTGCAGAAGGGCTCTGCATCACAAACCAGCGCCATGGTGTGGTCCAGGCTCTGGACAGAAGAGGTACTTGAAGCATGACCTTGCAAAGTCCTAAGCGTGGGGCACTGGTCCCCCGAACATGCTCTGCATGGAATGGGGACCAGATATACCACCCCTACTTGCTGTCTGTCCCATGGATTGAAAGGAAGTTGCTGCAGATTCTTTAAGAAAGATGCGTTGCTTCAGAGCACAAGTGACATATGTATTGCTCCTGGGGAAACAAATGTTCCATTAATGAATCGCATATGCCAGATCATCTGATACCTCTGAGAGAAGGTGCAGGGATGAGTCCTTAACATGTGTCTTTTTAACATTGGAATAAGCTGGAGAAAAAAAAATCCAGCTGTCACTTGCATTAAACCCAAGTATCTGAATAAAAATGTGTGACATCCAGCCTCCCTCCAAGGTTTGGTTACAAGACATCAAAAATTATCTGGCATCAGAATGTCATGATGTGTTAGAAAAAGAAAAAATTAGTGAGGCAGTAATTGAGTGGTGACATTGTCTGTGCTAGAGTTTGAGGGAGAAGATGAGCTTTTGGACATCAGCTATTTTAAGACTTTTGACCTTTCCTAAGTCACACATACTCAGTTCTATATAATGTGATGGCTGGGACAAGCATATCAGTTCTTGTCAGCACCATTCACTCACGCTTTATGTATTGTGGGATATATCATTGAATTATACATACTGTTTTGTAAATATATATTTCAATCAATTTAGGAAGTTTGACAGAGAGAAGCTGCACAAGCTATGTGATCAATCGCGAACAACTTTGAGCAAGCAGACAGATTCCTAAAAATGCAAAGTGAGGGATCCTGGGAGTGTCTTGGTCTTCCGCCAAAATTCAAGTGTTAAGGAATTTAATTGTTAGACCTGATAAGAATCTGATGAGCTGTGATGTTACAGCATTTAATTTTTAACTTGGGGCTACACCTAAACCTACACTCATCAGACAAACATCATCTGAGGTGCTGGGAGTCTCGCCCTCTTAAGCTCTCTCTTTGCATTCCTTGGAGGGAGCAATTTAGCTCTCCCTTGGAGTTGTCAATATTTATTTATTGAGATTTCTTGTTTTCGGTGCCTAGTTTTAGGTGGAACCAAGCCAAGTCTAGAGACCCCAGCCAAGAGCAATGCCCCATTCTTATGGGCATTGGTGTCTGTAGTAAGGGGTTATCCAAGCTGCAAATTTTACAATTTTTGTGAGAGATGAGAGGCACAGAGAGATTTGCTTAGCAACATGGGGAAGTCCATGGCTGGTTCAACAAGATTTGTGTGCAGTGGTATCCAAAGTGTGCATCCTTCACTCCTCTCCATATACAATTTAATTTTTCTCTTGTATAAGAGCATTCAAGACTGAAAGTTTTAGATTTTATAGAAAAGAAGGAAAAATGTGATTTCTTGTACAACACAGGTCAACACATTGCATCTGATTGCTCAGAATCAAATGCGTAGGTTTTAGTTAAGTTGCAGCATCTCTTTAAAATCTTGATGTTAAATTCCCAAAGCAATATCAAGTTACTCTCTTCTGGAAGTAGGAGAATTGATTTTTTTTTCATGAGCTGTCTCTTGTATATATAAGGAATGAAGAGAGAAAGTTAGAGTTCTCAGAGCTCTCTCAGAGTACGCAGTCTCCAAGAGCAAGTTCCCATGCCCTTCAAGACTGATGTATTTTTGTTAAGCTACCAGCTGGGAACAGTTGTGATATTTTCATCTTAAGTGTATGGCCTGGGGTCAGTATCACCAAACTCAAGCCCATGATATCACCCTATTCAAAATAAAGTTTATTTCACCAGCTCATCTCCAGCTGGTCTCAGCTGTCAATACCATGAGCAGAGCTTGCACAGCAAGGCAGAAAGATCACTGGAACTACAGGTGAAAGGTGTGTTTTGCTCTCATAAATCACAGTGTCAGAGTGTCCAGAGTGCTCCAAAAGAATGGACAATGTATACCGAAACTACATTACAGATTACTTCCAAAGAAGGCATTAAAGAAGATGTCTAAAAAAATTAGAGACATATTATTATTGTATGAAATGAAATTTTCATGTTTATTTAAGAATGTTAAGATGTTTTTATAGAAATACCAAAGTTTATTATGTACTGATGGCTGGAAACAGTGCAATATCTCCAGAAGTACAAGTCACCGAAAGTTTATATAAACAGCAGCTAGTGACAGCAGTTGCAATTCTTCAGGAATATTCTTGATGCTACAGCAGTCCAGAGCAATGTGGCTGCTTTTCAGCACCATCTATTGACACCATATCTAATTATTTTAATTAGGAACAATGCTCTGATACGCAAAAGTGTACCTTCTACAACACAACAATGTAACTCAGTAAATGCATGACCAAGGGAATAGGGTAAGCATAGCAGGAGCAGGACTGTGCAAGAGTATGGCTGCTTGCCAGTAGCCCAGAAAAGATTGGGTTTGCTTTAGCTCATTTTTATTTAAATAAATACTATTTAATAAACCAGATAGCTCATCCAGACACAGATCTTTGTAAAAAGTGAGGAATATTTTAGGTTTTAACTTCGAACTGTTTAGCCAATAAAATGCCCCTCCTTGAAAAATTAACCAAAAGTATGACAGCAATTTGAACTGACGGAAAAAGCTTGCTCAGGATGGAAAGGTGCGACCAACTTCAAACAAGCCACTGCTTCATGTTCTGATGATAATGTGTGTGCACGCATAATATTTATGCCCTTGAAAAATCAGTGACTACTTAAAAACCTGTACAGGTATAGGATACTACTGGTGTTCTTGCTTTGCTGCATTGTTTGCAGCACAGCTCCTTCAAATCAGTTGTGAGGAGACTGTGATGATCCCTGAAGCTCAAAAATCTTTGTAATTTGTCTCCTTCTGCCATTAGTGTAAGTGCCTGTTGGACTACCCTGAAGAAATTACTTTCATTTGATAAAGTTTATACATTGCATGTGTTAAAAAAATAAATCCTGCTGGGTAATCCTATCTCTTGTAACATCTGTAAATTAATTTGTTTCTTGAGAGCAAGAATGTGTTATAACTCACAACAAAGATAAAGTAGCGTGACTAAATTAAGAGGAGCATTCAGGCAGCTGGAATGCAATTACAGCATAAATGCACACACCATGTTAATGAGAAATTAAGGTTATGAATTAAGTGAAACAGGAATCAGTGTGCACAAAGCTACAGTTCCTTCCTTCCTAGTGTTTGTCAAGTTGTGCTAACATGAGAAATGCCTGCATTAGCTAGATACAATCTGAGGACTACCTATGGATTTCAGGCATGCAGACGTGAGATGCCATCTTATCTCTGCGTTGCACCAGCTTGTGGGCAGTGACACACACTGTGCTCTGTCAGAGAGATATTGCTCTTATTCTGGTTGTTTTCCTTAGTCTAAGGAGGTGTTTGGCAGGAAGCATGCAGTTGCTCTGTTTGCACAGAAACATGGGGAGGCAGAGCAGGGTGCCAGGCACCTCTCGCCCACCCCTAACCCTTGCACGATCTGCCGTGGGGCTTCCCTCAGGACAGCAGAGAGGACCTGTGGGAGCCCGGCCCCTGGCTGGGATGTGCTGCAGCCAGGGTGGTTTTCTCAGGATCTGTTTCCAGTGGAGCATCATCTGCCAAAGGTGAGTGTCCCTTGGTCTCTGCAAAGAGCATCCACCATGGCAATGGGCCATCACGGGCTCTCCACCAGCATTGGCCTGTGCTTGCGAGGACAGGGTGAAGGTATGGGGCCCTAATTCATCTTAGCTGCAGTGAAACCTGGGTCCAGCCTCACTTTCTGGGGCCCACTTTGAAATACACAGGTGATGAGTTTTCCTGGAGGAAACATGGCAAGGAACACATGGCAGGATTTGGAGCCACCTCGGCCCTCCCCATCCTTGTACAGATGCAAGGTGCAGAGTTGCTACATAAGACTGACAAAATAGCTTCTGTCAGGGAGGCATTGACTCAGGATGCAAACCACTGTACAAGACATCTTCTCCCAGAGCTCAGTCACTGGCACAACCTTACAGCTGTGTCTGTACCAGTAAATAAAGAGGCCATTTTCTGGTCCCTAAGCCAAGGGCACAGTGGCACAGATGGAGCTGCAGATTCAACTACAGCTGAGGTCTTGCTTCTGCAAAGAGGAAGGCATTCCCACCTTCACTGCAACTCATATGTAGAGGGATCTGACAAACACCAGAAAAACATGGAATTTAACCTCTGCCTTGCAGTTTCTTTTTTCCTTTTTTTTTTTTTCCGTTTTGCTTGCTGTGAATATATTTCTCTGCTTTCCTTGCCTAAATAATATAAAATTCATCTTCTTTGGTAGGTTGGTCTCGCAGAAAGGATAAGGGAGCAGGAACAAAAGGAACCCTTCACCAAGGTATGCTTCCTCACACACAGACTTGCAGTAGCTGTTTTTCTGAGAAACTGTGAAACATCATGTACTCAAGCTCAAGCTCTGGTGTCCCGGAGCATGGTGGAGCGGAGCCTGCCCAAGGCAGGGTGCTGGGGGTGGGTGGAAGTGCATTCCTGGATGTTCACCAAAGCCTGAGAAAAGCATCTCCCCGAATGGGAATGGTAGCAGCTGGAGGAGACGCTGCATTGGGTGAAGGCTTTGGCCGTATCAGCACAGCAAACTGCTGTGGGCTGGCCGTGGCTACAGCCAGCGGCTGTGTTCTCTTTGTATAGTGCTCGTCCCTCGTCTTCCCTGGGCTCTGTGGAAAACCCTGGTGGCTCTAAGATGTTGGTTATTATTCTGGGGTTTTATTTAGTTACAGAGTCTGAAAAGGGGTGAAGGGTGAGTTGCAGTCCACCTGCAGAATGTTTTTTTCTCTGGAAACTGAGGATGCATCTCAAAGGCCCTGTCAGGTGGCATGGGGGATCTGTTTGATGGCTGAAGTCCCCCAGGAGGGTGCTAGAAGACTGCGGAGGGCAGCAAGAGCCGAGCCTGGGGCAGCCTTGTCCACATGCCCACCTGGGGTGGCCCTTGCCAGGAACCCCATGCTGGTTTGTTTTCAGCGGAGGCTGACTGATTCACTCCCAAGAGACTATCTGGGAGAGAAATGACCTTTTAGCAACATGGATGATCAGGATAGCAGGATCCAGGAGTCAGTGAGGAAGGTAAAATATTCAACACCCATTGACTGGCCCTGCACGCAGGTTGTGTGACACAGTTCATGTCCCTACAGCTACATTTCCTTCCTTAAAGCTGGGACCTCATGGATCTGCCTTCCAGGATGAACTGCTGGTCTGTGCTAGTCTTCCCCAAACTTGTCTGGGGAAGTCAAGCCAGCACAAGCCACAATTTGCCAACCTTTATTTTATTTCCTATGTTTTCACTCAGTAAAAGCTGTGGCAGAAGTCAGATGCACCATTGGATAGCTCAGGCAATGTTAGTGGGGGAAGACCTAGCAATTCTTCCATGTCCCCAGGTCTGGATGTGCAACATGATCCTGTTGTGACACCGTTTCAGGGGACCAAACGGGTAAATGTACCAGGCCCACCTCACTCATGCTTCAGGTTCCTTTTATAATGTCCTTTGCTCCCCTCTGCTGTGTGCTTCCTGCAATGAATCATTTGGGTGCCAGGAATCTGCATGTACTTCATCCAGGAACAGTCAGTGACGAGCATTAGTGCAAACTTCATTAATGCCAGTGCAATGACAGCCTCCTAAATGTCAAGCCCATGCGCATGCCTGGACCCTGCTTTCTTTCAGTAAGGTCTATTTTTGTTAGAGGGCAGCCCGTGAATTTGCAGAGCACATACTCTCCATCCCTTAATGCTGCTCTGCAAAGCCAGTATTGTCCACCGCGATGGGCTGCAGTGTTTGGGATGAAGGGGAGACAAGTCACCCAGAGGAGTGAGTAGCTTCAGAGGCTCCAGTGAGCTACTATGACTGTTGCTAATAAAACATAAAATGCTGTATCAAACACTCATCTGGCTTTTCTGTAAGTGTTTTCAAAACTCCTTGCAATATCAAGGTGTCTGTTGTCTCTCCTATCTACAGTTCCTTCATAGATGTTTTGATCGCTTTTGAATGACTGCTGGGAAAAAAAGATACTGCATCAAGGGAAGGGAATGATTTATCCAAGCATGAAAGACATTTCAAAAGACAAATGTCCCAACCCAGGCTGTTAACCTCAAGACTCCAACATGAGGATTATGGTCTACTGAGAGCTAGCAGCTTTTTTTCTAAAGAAAAGGACCTTTCATCTCAGTATTGAACGAAGAGAACTGAAGAACTGCTACACTTTCTTTCTGCGAAAGAGTACACTGTCTTTTAGCAGCATTATCAGGCTGCTGGCAGAACTCAGAGTCAAGTTTATAACAAAGTGAATTAAGATGGTTTTAAAGAAGACCTGCATTTTGCATTTTAATTTGCTGGTAGTGTTATGAAGTTTTCCACAGGGACTGTCTCATTTTGCCCCAGGTCATTTAACTGCCATTCAGATTGCAGAAGTGACAGATCAGAGAAATTTCATTAAAATGATCCAATATTCAGTTTTTATTATAATTTGGGGATGCTGCATTTTGAGTTACTTGTTACTGGATCGACCGCTTAGCCTCAAGGAAGAGCTCCTCTGAGGATTGTGCCCCACATCCTCCAGACAAAAGTGATGGATTTGTGTCACTGAGGTACAGACCGTGTACCAAAGCCAAGACTGGTCGTGGCCTTAAAGGTCAGTGCAGGACAGGTGCTAACCTGTGACCAAGTCCTTCACCCTCTTCCCTTAAAAAAGGAAAGAGATGGCAGCTGCCAATCTAATTTCTCCCAGTAGAGGATTAGAATCATAGAATCAAGGTTGGAAAAGACCTCTAAGATCATATAGTCCAACCGTCAACCCAACACCACCATGCCTCCTAAACCATGTCCTGAAGTGCCACATCTACATGTTTTTTGAACACCTCCAGGGATGGTGACTCCATCACCTCTCTGGGCAGCCTGTTCCAATGCCTGACCACTCTTTCAGTAAAGACATTTTTCCTAATATCCAACTTAAACCTCCCCTGATGCAGCTTGAGGCCATTTCCTCTTGTCCTAATCCATAGGATTGTCCTATGGATGCTTTTGCTGGATGAATTCTGGTCACATTCCTGCTTTGATTGACTAATGCTGCTAAAATGAACTTGTATGCATTGGTCTCCCCTTTCTGTGATCAACCATAGCAAGGTTAGTCCTGCCTGACTGTGGACATGTCCCACTGCAGTGGTTCCTGTCAGCATGGTCTGGCAGGTGGGATGCAGTCCTGAACAGCCCTGTGGGCCCCAGGAATGAGGGTCACGGGCATGAGGCCCACCCCCAGCCTCACCACCTCCTCACTCTGCTGCTGAAGGCCACATGAGCAAGGGTTGTTTGCAAGGACGCCATGGTGTGATGGGGCAATTGAGTCACCTGAGCAAGAGCTATGGGGATGTGCCCTGCATGGGCAGACCCAAGGCTTGCTGACATCCCAGTATGGACATGGTGCTGTTGAACACCTGACCATCCTGTTGCCAAGATGTAATCCTGCCTGCTTTGGTCGTGCAAGGCTGATTTAAAACCCTCTTCATTATGAAGGACACAAACTTCTGTGCATGCTCTGATGCTTGCAATGAGAGCCTCACAATCAGCAGAGCATAGCAACTGGATTTGCACAAGCTCACGCGGTTCCAGCTCTGCCCAGCCCACGGCAGCCTTCAATCAGCACAGCATCAAGATGCAGCAGAGTGTGTCCTTCTGGGACTTCTTCCCATCCAATTAAGCTTCTGTCTGCTGTGATCTCTATCTCAGTAGTAGTTGATCCTCTGGCAGAGTATTCAGTCAGAAATTAATTAGTGGGAGCAAAATTTTGTGAATACATACAGTGTTAAGTTTTTATTCTAATAACCTAGTTAATAATTTTGCTTCTTCAAGCACAGAGGGAAAGTAGTGTGAATTCCAGCGCTTTGATCAGGTGGTGACATTTTGATGCTAAGTTGCTAAGAATCTAGACCAATAGTGTTATACAAAAGCAATTTGAAAGTACTTTGGTAGTTTTGAAAGTGCCCTCTTTGGAAGATGGACCAGGCGCTCAGAAAAATGTCTATGCCCCAACATGGCACCACTGAAGGCTGGTGCTGTATGAGATGGGGAGGAAGCTATGCACGTCCTTCTTTATAAAGGTAAATGGATTGAGCTACAAAGCACTTAAGACTTTGATTATTCTGCTTAGGCTCTGTCATGAGTGGAGGCTGCTGGGAATCTCAGTGATTGCAGGTACCATGGGCCTGCAGGTACCTGCAGGTACCATGGAAGCAGGTGTCAGGACATGATTCAGGGCAGGCTGCAGGAGAACACCCCCTCTGATGTCACTGCTCCTTGCTCTGCTATTCACAGAATCACAGAATCACAGAATGGTAGGGGTTGGAAGGGACCTTGAGAGATCACCTTGTCCAACCCCTCCTGCCCGGCTGAGGCAGAACATGCATGAGAAAACCACATTTCTGCTCCAACATCTAGCTACATTTCAGTTTTATCTGCTTATTCTTTCCATTCATGTTCCGTGAAAATGCATGTAGACTTTATCTACTTAGTACAGAGCTTCATCATCTGCCAGTGACATTCAATATTCTCTTTTTATTTTGAAATGGCCTAATTGACTTGAGGTCATGTTGCAATGACAGGTCTGCAGGCAAACCTCGCTCTGGGTACCTGATGAAGCCATGGGAGTCAACAGGAGCACTTCCTTCTATTTTGAAATGGAGAGAGCACATTCCTAGGAGGGAATAATGAGTTCGACCATTTACACCGGTACTTATGTGAACCCATTTAACATAAACACCAGAGCAGGTGAGCTCCAGCATACCAAAGCCCCGCAGCTGTGTGCAGCGCTGGAATCTGTGCTCAGCAGATAATAACACAAACAATAGCTTCTTGTGTTCAGTACAACAGATTAGCAATGCTCGTCTGCAGGTTTACTGCAGTGACAGGAATTGATTTAATTCTGGCATTTTGAAAGTGGTTATTTTACTGCTTTGGCACAAAGACAAGGATGTGAGGGGTGCTTTTCCACATCTGGGACTCTACTTATAAGCTAGCAGAAGATTTTTTTCATCCTGTACTTGATTCTCTCTGTTTACTTTAATATAAACCTTCTTTTCTTGACATGAAAGCCCTAGTGTTCAGTACAAGCCACTGGGACATTTGCTCTCACTGGGCTGCCATCATCAACAAACAACACAGAAATATTAGCGATGGATAGGCTCAGAGCTGTTTGGAGCAGAGGGCATGTGGCTCACAACAAAAGTTGCTCATGGCCAAGTGCAATCATTCTTAGAAGAGTGAGCTTAGACAAGTATTTAACTCATAAAGCTGGCACCAGAGCTGTGGCATTTGTGCCCTCTACTTGGCAGAGGGTTGAGACTGGAATACTCCGGATTCCTCTCTGTGCCCCCTCATCAGCTGATTGGAAACCTCAAATCCTTCTGAACAGAAAAATAATTGGAAAAGCTTTGTCACATTTCGGCAAGTTTAAAAATGCAGTTCTAATTATCTGCAACATTCTAACTGGCTCCAGAAACTGGGATAGTACTCATTTGTTAGATACCATCAGCCTTGGTACCCATAAGCTCTTCCTAAATGGAGGGGAACTATAATAAGGAAAGTCATGCACTACAGTCTGTTACCTGATTTCTCAGCACTGAAGTGCCTTGAATAGCCACTTTTGGTATCAGTTAGTTTGGAAATAATGTCAATTATTGCTTCAGACCATCTCTACCTGGACTAGCCTAGTTCTGGAAGGGGCCTTAAGGAGTCAAACTTCTGTGATTTGTAAGTGGCTGACATTAGTTGGTCAAACACCAAATAGATTTATCCGCAGTGACTTTCCTGTGCTCTGTTTTATCTTTAGATTTTTCTCCTCAGGAGTGCTGCCTTGCAGACAGCACACTTCAGTTTAAAGTCCCTGTCTGGAGGAAGACTTTCAACTGTAAAGGTGTTAGACTATTTTCAAAGCTTTTTTTCATCAGATATAAGATCTATACTTGCCTACAGTCAACACCTTTGAAACACCATAAGCAAAACAGAAGCCATCAACAAACTGCATTAATATTTTAGAAATATATTTAATTATTTATGGTGAAGCTTCAGCATATTCTTGATAAAAAACTTCAGTGTAAAGCAGTTGCCTTGAGATACACTTCTCCCTGATCAGTACTGTACCACTGGGAACAATTTATAGGGCTTTTATTTATCAGAGAACATCAGCAACATTTAGTTAACTTACAAGAAGTGTATTAAAGCCACTTTGCATACTGGAGTTATGGTATTGTTTGGTTGCTGTTTGGGTATGCAGGAGTCAGCCCAGGCTTATTGGGTTTCTGCCTGCAATACTGGCACAATGTGAGTGTGTGAAGTACAGGTTACTTAGAAAGCATGGAAATAAGCTATTTTATTACAGCTTCTCAGATAACACAATGAAACTGCCATGGTCTGAGCAGCTGAGTTGATAGCTAGGACCCCAGGAGCTGAGCCAGGAGATTCAGTCTGCCACAGGACTGTTAGGTGGCTGGGGAAAGTCATTTGATCTTCCAAACTCAAGTTTCCCAGGTATTAGAAGGGGGACAGGAAGACACCAGCTTCTTTGTAAATGCTTCTGGAGTTAGAAATGAGAAGTAGCTTATGAGTGGCCTGGTCCTCAACAGTCTTAAAGGACTGTGAGTTAGAGATGTGCTAGGAATGTAGTTCATTTCTAAAAGCTAATTTATCTAGCCAGACAAGAAAGACATTTCCTTCTTGATGTCCATTAATTTGTCCTTTAATATGAAACATTGGTTTTATTTAGTAGTACCAACGAATCCGGCATTAAAATTATAATTAATGCCCTACAGGTGGCTGTGTGTCACTCTTCTCTGCATACCTGGGGAAGCTGGAGGTGGCATTAGAGAGTTGGGAACACAAACCTAAGGTTGAGCTTCTCTCCTTGACCTGCCCCAGGTTTAAATTAGAGTGAGAACAAACATGGTTGGCATGAGGGCAAATGAGGAATATGGGCTAAAATGGTACTACAGATTTGCAGGAGATAAAAGCAGATTTCTCAGAAACACTCCTCTCACCACCAGCCTCTCTCCTGGTACCTGGTCTGGATTCTTACCCTGCCTTTCCAGGTTAATTTTCCCTCTTCTGCAAAAGAATCTTAGCATTTCCTGTACTTATAGCATTGCATCCAAATATCCAACAGAATATCAATGAACTTTCCCAAAATCTCAGATTTACTAAGGCAGAAGATGTTAAATGCTCACTGATGCATCGGAAGATCATTGCTAAACCTGGAAGTTGAAGCTGGTGCCCACTCCCACAGCCATGGGGTGTGCTCCTCCTGTTCCAGAAGCATCCAGATGTGTCACCTCTTGATGGAGTTTGGGTCACTGTATGACATGTTTGGTGGTCTAAGTCCTGTTCTCATGAAAATGTCATAAACAGCAGGATAATTAGGCTAGAAAGGCAGATTCATAGGCAGATTTATTGCACATTTATTGGTACAGTCAGTGGATAGAAAAAAAAAGATTAGTAATAGAGAACAGTGTAGTCTTATACAGTAGCAGAACCAGAGGGAGGGAATTTCACAGCTTCTGCTGGGAGTTCATCTTTTCTTTGACTGCTGCTAGCCTATACCTGCTGGGCATCACTTTTATCTTTGACTCAAAGGACACTTCTGAAGAATTTTTTAACTTGAAAATATCTCATAATCTAAGGCATTTCAAAGGGGGAAAAGAGACTCTGGACCTACTTGCAAGGATGTCATCACACTACCCTCTGAAAAAGCAGTTTTTTCCCTTGTATGTGAAACAAAATGCACTGAAGAAAAGAAAAAAAAGAAACCCAATGCTTACCCAAGTGCCAAGTCAATACACTTGAAAACCAAAGCAGCATGTGGAGACAGGTTTATTTAGCACTATGCCTGTGATTTTTTTTAGTCACCTTGGGAGCTTTTAGACCTGTGGGTCCTGGAGATCTGAGATGAGGCGAGGGGCTTTCCTTTTACAAAAAGTAAGTTTCTTGCCCTTGTGCTCACAGAGGAAATGTGATCCAAAAGAATAGTAATGGCTTAAGTCAAGAGAGCTCCTTAGTTGC
Organism: Anhinga rufa; assembly: GCA_013400875.1. NCBI lineage: Eukaryota > Metazoa > Chordata > Aves > Suliformes > Anhingidae > Anhinga > Anhinga rufa. Next base: position 22,029 of record VZTV01111245.1, read on the forward strand.
TGCTATTTAAAGAAAATGGTTTGGTTTGGGGAGAATCTGACTCATGATATTTAAATAGTTAAAGCTGGAAGTAGTAATCCAACTCTTTGTTTCTCCACTTAAAACTTGCACAGGCTCTTGGCAAAGTAATCATGGTGCTGACACCACACAGGGACCTGAGTCTTCCCTATTTGTGCAAGAATTCACAGTAAAGGCACACATTTGATCTTTGGTGTTTTGAAACCAGAACAAGAGGAAAAATAAAACCAAGCTCCAAATCCAATTCTGTGTTGATTTAAATGGCTTGGAGCCCTTCTCCAAGTAAAATCCTGTAAGAGCTGGATTTGATGATCTGAAGGTTTTATTCATGTCTCAAGTTGAGATCCAGCTCTTCTAGCAACAAATCTGCTTTGTAGGTAGGAAATGGGAAGCTTCTCACATTGTTTTCAGCCCCAGAGAGTAGAAGGAAGGACAATCATTTCTCATTTTGTAGATACCTTCTTTTGGTATTACCAGAAACATGTACCCTTTAAATTATTACTGCATAAAAAGTCACTAAAGTAACATACTGAGGCATAGCAAGATCCAAGCTTGTTGAGCTGGCTTTTGTTTCTGATATGGAAAGCCCATACGGAGAATGGGGTTGTTATGGAAGTCTTTCCTTTAGGTAGAGCACGTGAGCTCTTGGACACTTTTGATTTACATGGCAAATTGACTATCACTGTTCTAGGCAAATAAGCTATTCTGGAACAGCACTCTGTGTCATCGCTGTATTCCCAAATAAAAGTCACCTTTCCCACACGGACAAGTATAGGGAAGGTCAACTGCCTTTCCATTCACTGTGCACCTTGTGCACATACACAACAATTCTGCATGCGTGAATTTGCTCCAGAGGCCCTTATCATCTAGGGGACAAGTTTTTAGACCAGTACTGCTACTGTGAACCTAGTAGATGTCCATGCGCATCCACGTCAATTCCTGGGGTGCTTACTTGTCATCTTGTTGTGAGAGATAGCCTGGTTAAATTAAAAAGGGAGTAAGTGCATTAGCACAACCACACTTCAGCAGTCTTGCAAGAAACTGTTGCCTCTCTCAATGTTGTCAAGCTAGGGCAGAGGAAGTGGGGGGCATGTCTGTGGCTCAGCTGAGCTGCTGCAGAGCACCATGCAGATTTTGAGGTTATAAATTAGTTTTAATCTACATTGACAATTGTGTGCATTCCTGCCTTTCCTCTACAATGCAGAAGCAAGAGCAATTAGTCTGATTAAGAACATGACTCTAGAGCAGGCAATATGGGCTCTAATAAAGCAAGCATGCTTTTCCATTAAAACAATTTGCATAATGTAATTCTATGAAACATTTTCTTCATTTTCCAATGTTGTTTTAATTCACTGAGATCCTTATTAATTGCTAATAAAAAACAGAGCAAGAGTTTTCATTTTAAGGGCTTCCTCTGCCTTTTTGAAGTAAGAAGTTCAAAGCAAAATACCATTTGGTAGCTTAGCAAATCGTTGAGGTTGTAGTGAGGTGGGTGTCAGTCTCTTCTCCCAAGTCACTAGTGATAGGACCAGAGGAAATGGCCTCAAGCTGCATCAGAGGGTTTTAGATTAGATATTAGGAAAAATTTCTTTACTGAAAGAGTGGTCAGGCACTGGAACAGGCTGCCCAGAGAGGTGGTAGAGTCACCATCCCTGGAGGTATTAAAAAACCATGTAGACATAGCACTTCAGGACATGGTTTAGGAGGCGTGGTGGTGTTGGGTTGATGGTTGGACTTGATGATCCTAGAGGTCTTTTCCAACCTTAATGACTCTATGATTCTATACCTCAGTACAAACCGCCGTCCTATCAGAGATGTTTGACAGGTTGGAGGACACTGTCATTGTAGAGGGCGGGCACAGGGAATATGCAGCCTGTGAGATAGCCCGCTGGTTACCATGCTCTTAAGTGCTGCTGATGCCTATCTAAAGCTCAGTTGCTGAGTTATCCATTCCCTGCTCACCCTGAGTGGGCTGTTTTGTTCTGGAACCGAAGTAGCCTCCAGCCAGGTCAACACTGATGTGGCAGAAGTAGTAAAGATAATGTTTAATTTTTCTGGTGTCCCACACATTCTGCTCTGAGGGGCCAATACCTTACCCAAGGCCTGGACATGTACCTGTTCTGTGTGTTTTGACTTCATGCATTCATAACACCACCAAACAGAAGCAGAATGAATGAATCCTTGGTGTGCTGGGCCCTGAGCAGTTGTATCAACATGGAGAAGCTTTCAGCCACAGCAGCTGCCTTTGCTTTTGGGGAACAAGGGAAGACTGAATGCCCTCCTTGGTTAGATGTCATGGAAAACTACTGCATGTGGGCAAGGTGATGAGGGTGGTGGGACACTGGAACAGGTTGCCGAGAGAAGTTTTAGATGCCCCATCATTGGAACTGTTCAAAGTCAGGTTGGACAAGGCTTTCAGCAACCTGATCTAGTGAAAGATGCCCCTGCCCATGGTTGAGGGCTTGGACTAGATCTTTGACGGTCCCTTCCAACCCAAACCATTCTCTGATTCTATGATAAAGTGATGCATATGGACCCTGAAAACTGAGATGTTTCCTAATGCTGTGATGGAAAAACCTCAGGAGGAAGGAAAGGTGTGGTAGCTGCTGCATATTTGTGAAAGAAAGAGGGAAACCACCAAGGTTCAGCTCTGTAGACAACCGGAGAGGTGCTTTCTGTGAAAACATGAGAATAAGAAAACAAAGCATGAAACTTGGGGTGGAAGGAGTCACAGCCACAGACAATGTGTGTTGCTGGTGGTCTCTTACTACAATCAGGGGGAAAAAAATGCTTTACGTACTTGGAAAATAACATACTCCTCAGTTTTTGGAAATGTTTTTCCCCCAGTAACATCAGTTTTCTTGTGTTTCCTCATGCATTTATTTGCAGTAAATGCAAATAAAATCTGTATATTTACTGCCTCTTTTAATACTGTTATGCATAGATGTAAGTTCTTTAAGGTAGGGATATTGTTGTTATTTAACTGCTCAGTGCTTTCTGGTGGTGTCCTGATCTTTAGACACTACTATTGTAGTAATAAAATATAACAATGGTAATAATGTATTCGGAGGGCACTTGCTGAAATTGCTTTTTGGGAATTGTGAAGAACTTTTATTTATGAAATGGTTAAGAGAATATAAATTAGAGGTAGTCATTAAAAATTTGAACTTATCTGCATGTACTTCTTGAGGAGGTATGGGGGATCTTGTTTATAAAATCTGCAGTACCCAGTCAGGAAGATGACAATCACGTGTGATTCAAGTGATCTATGACATCCAAAAGCAGCAAATCACAAAGCCATGGCAGTTAGTAACAGCAAACAGGTGACAAAGAATGATGGCTCAAAATGTGTTTCTGCAAAACATGTTTATTATGAGTGACAAGTATTAATAAATATCACTGGTTTCATGCAAATAAATACCACATTAATAAACATCATATTCCACTGAGGACATTTTCATATTTTAGATACAGTCTGTCTTTCTTGCCATTGTCTCAAAGGTTGAGAACATGTAGATTTTAAATCATTTAAGTTTCAGCCTCTCAGTCAGGATCAGGTTTTGGCCATGGCCTATCAGGGCATGACCTTGGCCATCCATAGTCTCCACAAACAGCAGCAGAAGCAAGAAGTAAAAGGTGGTGGAGCCTCACACTCCAGCTCCTGCCTTCAGGAGATGTCTGCATGGGGTCAGATAAATCCTATCCTCAGTCTCCAAATATCTGGGGAATGGAGAGGTTGGCTCTAGCTTTCCATTAGACACTTAAGTGTAAACTGTTGGAAGGTGGCGTAGTGGTTTGGTTGGCCAGGAGGGAAAGGGATTGGTGTGCATCTCAGGGGCTGCAGGGGAGAGGATGCCTCAGAGCCATGCTTCATGGTGAAAAGCTGGCCAACAGTGATCAAAACAAGATTTGACCAGCTGGGGGCCCAGTCTTGCCCCAGTGAAAGTCCTGCTTGGTCCTGTGCTTGAAAGAGGAAAATTAATATCTCACAGAAAACTGGAAGGTGAACCTGTGGGAAGCAGTGGTCCTGTAGCTGGGAGGGAGGCAGCCCTGGTGCAGGGCTGGCAGGGAAAAAAGCTCTGTTTGGGCTGGGCAGGGAGGATAGCTCTCCTCTCCCACGCAGTGCTGCCCAGGGGATGACAGTCACTTTTCCCTTTGCTCAGCTTGGCCCTCACTGCCTATCACGGCACTGGGATCTCCAGGGTCTGGTCTAATGCACCACAAGGCATTTTTCTCAGGCCAGGAGCATGGGTGTCCATGCAGTAAAGACCCACATGGGGACTCCTCTATGACTTCCCTTGTGCTACTCCCTAACACTTCCAGGGCTCCCCAACACTCCCTGGGGTCTATTGAAGACCATTTGTGTCTTCCATAGCAGCACTAAAGCTTGTGTTTTCTCTCCAAGACCTGTCAGCTGCTCTCAGTGGGGAGGAATGTGCAATGTAATTAGCACTCAGCATCCAAGAAACACCAAAGGGCAGTCCTTGGAGGGGGCTCTGGTGCTGGGTGGGATGCTGTGACTTGCTGGGGAAGTCCTGCCCACTTATTGCTGCAGCCCTCACGCCTGGCTTTGTCCTTGCTGGGGCTTGTAGCCCTGCAACAAACTGCTGCAGCTTAGCACTTGCGCGCGGGCTGTCTGCACCTTGCAAACCCCAGTGATAAATCCTCTGGGGGATTAGTCTCCAGGAGCCCCAGCTGCTGCCATTCCTGCTCAGCTCCCTGTGCAGAGCTGGCCCTGTGGTGCATGGAGAGAGCCGAGGTGCCTGTGAGGTCCGTGGTGCCATAGGGAGGGTACACTGGGGCCGAGCACCTCAGCAAGAGTCCAACCAGTCACACAGCCTGGAGGCTGCAGCCATGGCACAAGCCAGGGCCGCACTGCTGCCTGCCCGACACAGCAGGGCACAGAGCTGGGGCATGTCAAGGGCTGCTTTTGGCCTCCCTTGCACCCCTGGGAAATACACTGAGGGACTTGCCTAAACTTCACCACCCTTCACCCAAGAAGCAGCTGAGGTTCCTCTTTTGCTTTCTTTAAAATATGAATTCAAGCCTTGTTCTTTCCCCTCTCTGCTTCCCTCCCAACTCCTGATTCTAGCAATCAGTTATTTTTCAGTCTCAGTTTTTGTAAAACACAAGTGTTTCTCAGGGTGAGAAATCTGACAGCTCTTACCTAGAAGGTGCTGTATAAACCCAAAGGTAGAAAAAATTAAAGTTAAAAATAAAAGGAAAAAAAAAATCAAAGATATTTAGTTGTCACTAGACACCCCTGAGTACACTTGATCTCTGGAAAAATACATTAGAATGAAGTTGAAAACCCAGAAAAGGATAACAGAAAGGCAGGTGTAAAATTAGGGCCTGATGCAGCCTGCGGTGAAACAGCAGGAGCTGAATCCCCAGCACCACTCAATGGTGGGCTGAGAGCAGCTGAGCAGTGTGGTGGGGAGAGGACAGGCGGCTTTTTGCAAGGCTGTATTTAGGTCACAATGACTTAGAAATTAGGTTTTTTTCCCATCAAAAATGAAACCTAAAAAAGGCAAAAGGCATCTTGTAGATCTCCTTAAGTGGAAAACACCCTTTAAAGTATGTCTGATAGTGATCTCAGAAACAGCTGCCAGTCCTGGCAGGCAGCAGCAGCCTGAACACGCTATTCTTAGACCAAGAAAGTGTAAGTAGGTTGAGTTACAATTGGTTCTTGTAAACACCATCCCCACTAAAATCAGAAATCAATACGAGGTCAGAAATCTGTAGTATGCTGAATCAGAGAGATAAAATGGATGGAGTTGATTTAGTCTCTAAATACCTGTTCTTTTGGTTCATATCCATTTTTACCAAACACATTTTGCTCCATACGGTGTCAGTGGTCAGAGACTTCTTTCCAGTGGGGGAGGTACCAAGAACCCTCCTGAAGGCCTGGCAGAAGTAAGAGAGCAGTACAGTTTAGGGATGCCTTTTATTTATTCATCCTGAGGTAAACCTAAATAGTTAATGAGACTAAAAAGGAAGTTGCAACTTGATAAGTGCTTAGCACTTGCTAATAAAACACACCCTATGTACTCCAGTCACAGTGCCACCGTCTTGTTTTCCAGAGGTGAGATGGATGCACAGGTTGTGCCAGTCCACCTGGGTGCCTGACTCCTGGAAATGTAGCTTTTCAGCTTGTGCCTGACCCTGGCCAGCGTTGGCCTCCCATGGGCGCTGGACCTGCTGGTTGGAGTGACCACCTTCAGGCCACGTTGGCTGAACATGGATTTCAGGTCACATTCTTCACTGGCTGCAGCAAGGGCTTCCCAGGGGTTGGGGCATCGACAGTGACCAGAGGCACAGCAGGAGGCGGAGATGCCTGGAGCAGGGTTTCCCTAGGTGCCCTAGATGAATTACCATTCCTGCTCTCCTCTGAACTCCTGTGTGAGTTTTGGAGCTACTCATGTCTGGTTGACACTACACCAAGCAGCACTGGGGTGCTTTTGTAGTGCTGCTGGCTGGAAAGGAGGGATGAGGAGCAGCAGAGGTGGATGGGGCTGGGCAGTTGAGGTGGCGCCGCAGGGTGTTGCCTCTTTGAGAGGGCTGTGCAAGGCTCCTGCCTCCTCTGGAGGGTCGATGTGCCTCCACCAGTGTCTGAGATGCTACAGGACACCTCAGCAGGGTCCTGGCTTCCCCAAAGTCACTGCTCTCTGCTCTGTCTGTGCTCTTGCCTCTCTCCCTTTCTGGGACAGAAATGTTTAGACATGGAGTGAGTTAATTTGTAGGCTAAAAAGAAGCTTTGGGGTAAAATGTGGGTAATAAATCCAATGCAGATTTTAATCCTGCACTTTTTTTAACTGCCCAATTTTATCCTGTATATTATCTGCTTTTTTGGGCTGGCATTATAAATTTGTTTCTACTCTTATTCCACATGTATTACATTACAGCTCAGGGACCTCCTCCACATCCAGTTGAGCACTGCCTAATTATAGCTCGAGCTGGCCTTTTAAATAGGCATAGCATCTTTTCCAAATAACATTCTCTGCCTTTTTCCCTATGAAGGTAGATGTGCTACAGTTGTTTACAGCTACCTTGATGGAGGAACTAAAACCAAAACATCTTTAGCATCATTGAGCTCATTCTGATCACAAGAAAAAACTTCTGCACTTGATGGCAGAGGATGTGAGAAGGAAAAAGTACACCAAAGGGAGGTTTCCAAATAAGCCTGGTAAGCAGGGCAACATGAGAAGACTGACCCATGAGCTCTCACCATAAAAGACTGAGGCTTAGCTGAGCCTGAAATGAACGAGGGTTATCTTAATTGTGAGTCTGAGCCCTTTCCTTGAAACTGGAACTGAGTCAGTGGACTGATTTAATTCCTTGCCCTTGTTAAAACAGATTAAAAAATTCTGATATGGTTGGGATCCCATTATCAGCCAAAAGCCAGGTTAAATCTTTAAGAATTTGGGTTTTTAATTGGGATAGACTTGTCAAGTCTTGTGATTTATAATGATTTTCACAGCATCTTTGAAATCCTCCTTGCAGCTCCAGCACCTGGAAGCATCTTAGCAAACAAGAATACTCCACTTTAACTGAAAGGCAAATGTGTATCTACTGTAGTTAGAAGAGCTTGAAAATAGGACTCCTGAGGTGCAAAACCATCAGGCAAATTACCTCCTGCCCCAGCAATTTGTGTTTCACCTTTCAAGTGAATGTTCTGCTTTCCAGGTCCTAAATCAAAGGGCAGCAATAATATCACTTTTAAGTTCATAACTAGCCATTGGCTATGCTGCAGCTTTTAATGTGGGAATAAAACTGTACTTATATATAGCTGACACAAGATACAGTTGCAGCTTGGGTAGGTCCTGCCTGTGTAACTGAATATATCTTTCATTATATCAGCTAGGCTATTAGAGACCACTGATGAGAGTATTTAGAAGATTGGCAAATCATACCAACTTTAAACTCTAAAACTAAATTGTCTGCTGAATTAATTTGTTAGCAACACACTTGCTAATGGATAATTCCTACACAATATTAAGCATTGTCACTACATAGAGAAAACTTTTAGTCCCTAACAGTCATACTCTAAATTAGCTGTGAGTACACAATACCATGGAGCTAACAGTTTGCAGTGCTGGCTGCAGCCTTGGTTGTTCATAATCACCAAGGTCCAGGTCATCAGGCCTGAGAGCTCAACAGTAAGAGAGCTCAGAGCCCAAGTGGCCTTCTTTCTTTGATTATTCCTTGTTTATGCATAATGTTTTCATGCTACTGCCCCCCTCCAAAAAGGGGCAGAAGGTCTCCTCTGCTCCTGATACCACTTATGTTATTTTCCTTTGTCTTGCCATCTTGCCAGCCTACTCCTGGGCCCCTGCACTTCTCTTGTCCTCTGTCCAGCAACTTTAGTTACTTGGATGCCTTCAAGTATAGCTGTCTTTGTCCATCTTTGTCCCTTTGGTGATCACTTTACTTACATATTTTTGGAAAACTGTGCCTGACTATGCCATCACAGTGTTACAAAATACTTGCATGCTGTTGTTAATTACATTATTTCAGCATCCAGGTTTCAGGCAAGTTAATATCGATGATATCCTGATTAGTGCACTTCTACAGGTGTCAGGCCCCTGTTTTGGGTCCAATGTACTGATATGGAAAAACACAATCAATATTCCATCTGCAAGAACATGCAATTCTATAACTGAAGTATTAAGGAAGTAGTCATCACAGCAATCTGAAAAAACAGAATCCAAAGAACCAGATTAGCAAAATCTTAGCAGGGGTTAAATCAATTAGAAACCATGATCAGCCTTTTTTGGCAGCAAGTTCAACCTCCTGCTTCTGGCACGGCCAGCCTGGCTGCAGGGCTTTTGAGGCTCAGTGAGGACTCCCAGGAGCCTTTTCTCTGTATGCCTTTCTGGAGCACTTTGCCCAAAGTGAGAGCCCTTTGACTGACTTCTGACATCATCCTGAGGGTTTCCAGCAGGTACCAATGCTACAACAAGCAAAGCAGTGGTCCAAATCGCAACAGCTTCCTTTACTGACCCACTGCCAGAATGAAACTCTCTGAACAAAGAATGTCTGTGGGAAAATGGTCAGTGGGACTGAGACAGAACTGAGTCACCACAAACCCAAGGTGTCCCTCCAAATGATCCAAGCCATGCAATAATAAGTGCCTACACACTGCCCACGCTAACCGCACACCACCATGTTTGGTTCCAGGGTCTGAACAGGGAGCATGGGTTGGTACCGGATCTCACTCGGAGGTCTGCAGAAGTCCCACCTGGTTCCCTTGGGGCTCACACGTTGGTCTCTGCACCTGTGTCCCACATCTCCGGAAGCAGGGTCCTCACTAAATTCAGTGGTGACACTGGTGGCTGCTGTGCAGCCATCTGCCTGGAGTGTAATGAGAAATGACTACAGCATTTCCCTGGGAAATGAAAGACCTGGATTCAGTTCCCTCAGCCTAGGGAAGACTAGGCTTGCATCTCCCAACTGTGCTTGTGGGGGACATTTTTCACCCAGCACTGTAAAACAAGGCATTTGAAGCTCAAGGGATGATAGGGACTAAGGGGAGGTCAGGACAGTAAATGAGTAATGAAGTGTCCTTAACCTGGCTTGGCTAAATATCTGACAGAGCGTGGGACCAGACTGCTGGGACACAGGGTCATGCTCTCTCTCTTTGGCTCTAGGTGCCATGCTGCATAGTACCACTCTGCTATACACAGAGCAAGGGTTATGTGCTCATCATTACCATTTTGTGTAGCACCTACACACGTACTTTCTGGCTAATGAAATGGAAAGAGCTTTTAAAATATTGAAACTGATTACACTTTAGCTGTATTTTCATTTCCCTGGACTTCAGAGAGCTCCTCTATTAGTCAGTGGCAAAATCTCAAATGGCTAGAATAAGACTAGATCCATTTTTTAATTAAGAATGTCACTATTTGAACATAACATGTCTGCATGACAATTTGCCTGCGACCTGATTCAGCAAAGCTCCTCAAGTGCATTCAGCTCTAAGTGAAAAGAGCTATTCTGAAAACAGCAGCTGACTCATGCACAGCTAAACATGCACTTAAACACTTGATGGGATGCTGGAGAGCGGCTCCTCGCCTCTGGGTTGCTTGGCACCCAGCCAGGCTGTGGATGCATGGAACAGCCACCCTCCGGAGTTGTATATATATTTTATCACTAATTTTTTGCCACTAGGCAGAAAAGAGGTTGGGATCTAAAAGCCACTGACACTGTTGAGCTTTTCTTCTCTTGTCCCAGCTCCTCCAACTTCAAATAGGTGTGCATCTCAGAAGACACTCAGGGGAAAGTGGCCTCCTGTGGGGCATTTAAATGCAATCATTAGTGTCTGCCTGGCTGCAAGCACCCAGCAAGTTGCACATTTACATTCCTTCCACTGAATAATTACGGCACTTTTAAAATGTCTTAAGACACTTGTGCTTCTATATGAAGAAATGTTTTTTTCAGGCCCAGAACACTTACAGGGTTATTTTTTTTTGTTTGTTTATTCCAATTTCATCAGCTGTGTCCATTCTGTGGTTGCCTCTTGGTAGCCAGACAAGGGCTTTCTTCACCTGAACGTGACAGGGGATTATTTAACCAGTCACTTCAGTGAAGAGTCATCTAATCCTTCTTGATGTGTTCTCTTGCTTTCCATGTCTGGAAGAGTAAGGGCACCAAACTTTAGCTGAAACATTATACTGCAGGATCCTCACTGTAGAAATAATTAATCCAACCAAGACCTTCTGGGATCAGATAATGCCAAGCCACTCCTTAATGAGATTTTGAAGCAAAAGCTGACAGGTGTCCTGTGGCAGGGATGGATGCACATGCCAGGGATGGCTATGGGGGGAACTTCAGACCCCCAGACCCCACAGCAGTGGTGGCATGATGCTGCCCCAGCCATGTTGTCAACAGTGGGCTCCGGCTGTACGTTGTACCTCTGTTGTTTGAGACTGCACAACAAGGATCTGGGAAACCTGCCAAGCCTCAAGCCTATGTTGGAACAGGGCTGGTGTGAATATATATAACTGCAAGCTGTAAAGAATACTTTAAATGCTGCTCTAGCAAGGACTAGTGATTGAAAAGCCAAACTCTCCCTGGAATTCTGTGCCCATGAAGATTAGCTTTCATCCCTCTGTAAATTATGAGAATGTCCTTTACCTCTCTGAAAACACGAAGGGCTTCAGATTATCTACCCACAGCCTGTGACAAGCTCTGAAGCTCTGGCAGAAGACCCAAATCCACAAACGTAAAAGAGCCACAGTACCAATAAAATAGGGAAATCAAAGTTTCCACGTAGAGCAAGGGCAGAGAAACTGTGCCCCCCCCCAAACCAAAATTTTGAAATAGACTTTTAAAGAAAGCATTATTAGTTTGTTATAGAAGATATTTACAGTACATGAAATAGACTCACAATACAAATATTTTGTAACATATAACTTTGACAAGTGAGACTGATCCCTTCTGGCTTTGAATTGCAATTTTAAAGCAAATTTATTTCAGTCACAACAAAGGGGTTAGTGGTGAATCCTGTATGAACTCCAGGGCTTCATATCTAGCATCTTGCTCCATGGCTGTGGTCTTTCTGTGCTCAGGGAGCAAATTTGTATTGGAATAAAATGCTTATAACAGGCAGCTGAGGGCTATTTTGGTGTCCTTAGTGGTGTCCAGTGCATGAAAATGTTACTTCAGGTTCTTCTCCACCTCCAAGAGCAGTGAGAAAAGCTACTTGTCTATTTCTTTGGACTAAGGCAGCCAGAAATTTGAATGTCTTGGTCTCATACACAGCCACACAGATGCCTTTTTTCTATTCATCTCCACCTGAGGCTGAAGCAGATGCCTTTGAATGTTGGAGAACTCAGGTTGTATTGAGAAGCTGCCCCAGACCTTCAGCACTCTCAGGAATTTCTTCTTGGCTTTTCTGGCCTCTGCAGACTTCACCAAAGTTTTCCCATACCCGTGTAGAGCCAAACTGCAGTAAGACTCTTCCTTCCTTGAAAGTTGTAGGCACGTGGGGAGCCTCGTGCTCCTGTGAAGGGCTCAGGCAGGTGCCAGAGCTGACAAGGCACACTCAAGAAACCCCCTCCCCATTCCCAAGGGGCTGCAGCTCATACCATCCCAAACAGGGGTGGTTGGGACCAAGGCATCCATCTGCTCTAGCACCACCCCTCTGCCCACCACCTCCCTGCCCACGGCAGCCTGCACCGGCTGGGACCCCATGGAGGGGGCTCCAAAGAGGCTGAGTTAGACCTCTCTCTCCACTGACTGCTGAGGGATCTCAGAAAGACTGGCCTCATTAGGCTGACAATGAGCTTTGGCTGTATACCCCTAAGTCTTAATCATACAGGCAGGTGAGCAAAGAAAACATCACGCTGGTGTTCTGTATGTCTTTCTCATCTTTTTCCCCCTCCT
>VZTV01111249.1:0-15850 GCA_013400875.1 Anhinga rufa
GTAGAGTCCCAGATCCTGTGGTTGGACTCCAGGCTAATACATCCTGCCTATTACCATGGGCTGATTCAGCCACAAGTGCTGAGTCCGCTGACATCCTTTCTAAGCCAAATTTAGTATTAAGGAGAACCTTCCTTTTCTGTACCTTACTATACTGAATAAACCTGGGGGCATCTGAAGTAAAAGAAAAAAAAGTACAATATTTTTCTGCTTTGGGATCCCAGATGGTTTCAGTTCTCCTGGTATGAGAGGTCATGACAATTCTGAGTGATTCAGCATGTCATACTGGATACATCAATCATGGTGGCAAAACTTAGAGAGAATGGAAGAGGAAAAGCAGTAACATGGTTTGCCAAGTGTAGGGAGGAAAGTAATCCTAGGACTATTTTGTAAAACGTCATTTTTGGTTTTGACACCACGCAATGACTACTTCAGCCTGTAAACACAGTTTCCACCAGTTGTTGTTCCTCTGAGTAAGATATAAACAGTGACTAGACCTTCATATGCCTGCAAATAACTGACAAAAAGAACTAAACTAAGGACAAAATTCTCCAAAATCTCTTTGCTTCTATTTTTAGTAAACAGAGCTTGTAGGACTCTAATGATTTTAGGTAATTCTTGTTGGATATTTGAGGGGCTTCATCAGCCTCAGCAGTGTAGAAATACATGTTCCCCTATTGTGATCTCCGTGATCTCCTGCTAGTGAGTTTGAGTCTGTTGAGTCGGGTACCTTGAGGGATGGGTGTGAGTGTTCCCTGGTCTGACAGAGGGATGGTGCCCTAGGAGAACCTTAGGTCTGCTTTAGAGTTTACAGCCCCTTCTTGGGATGCTCCTGCCTTTCCTTTCCCACTCCTATCTCCCTCAGCTATAGCCCTAGGATTANTTAAACAGAAAAGCTGACCCAGATTCCATCTGGAAGTGTCTGCTGTGAGGCAGGAGGGATTTGGAGACAGCTGGTGCCCAGGGAGCAGAATGACTGGTCAGCACCAAAATCTCAGAAGGAGCTTGGCTTGCGGACCACAGATTCAGAGAGCAGCTGGATGCTTTATGAGGTGCAGTACTGAACCCTGTACCCCATTTTTTAAACAGACCTCAATTGTTTGTAACTTCTGCTCAACTCAGGTAACACTGCATTACAACTTTGCATTTCTAACTTTTGCACTTTGCAAGAATTTACTGGCTCGCAGTGAATGTGTTATGAGCACTTTTATTGTGAACACTTTCATTGAGAATACTTCTCTGACAGCTTGCAGGCTTTCAATTCTACTGAAGATGCCTTTGACTTTACTCATATGGCATCAGCCTTCCTAAGAGGCCTGAGGCAGATACCTATGGCTATTTTGTTCCATGCGATCACTTGGAGAAGCTGTCCAAAAAAGTAAGGCATTCACATATGCATTCAGAGATGTGATAGAAAGTGAGATATTCAGTGTGGTTTGTAATTGTGTTTATCTAAGTGCAGCCTCTTCCTGTGTCAGAACAGATTTTTGCAAACAAGAGGGCAATGATTCAGTTCCAGGGGAAGACTGACAAAATAAACCCCAGCTTCTGCTGACCTGATGCAGTGCTGAACAGTGTCCTACCCTGGGAAAATATTTCCTGCTTCATTTTCATAAATATTTATGTAATTCCTTCTGGGAAACATGTCTTCTTCAGAAAACTGAGCATGCTGCTCCCTGACACAAATTTAACTGTTTGTTTACACATGAGAGATTAAGGGCATGTACCCAGCCTCCGGAGTTTTACATTCTTATCTCAGGCATTTCTGTCTTTTAGAGTTCTCCTTCACCCTCCTCCAAGAGATCACATCCCATCTTGAGCCACAGAGCTTAGTTCTGGCTCTGGAATTTGAACATCCCTGATGTGCTTTGGAGACTTGTTATTTTGGGCTGCAGAAATAGGGACCAAATGTAATGTTCTGCCTGGAATCACACTTCTGTCCTGCCCAGTTATGCCCTTCCCATCCTGGTATGAGGCTCGTCTGTAAAAAAAAATAAATCCTGTAAGCAATTAAACAGAGGATTGCATGGCTAATGGAAGTATTTATACTTAGAAACAGACCTAAACACACTGCTGAGAACTGAAATAGAACTGGCATGCAGTCTTTTGAGTTTGCTTTCTAAGCTTATAGTAGGGATTAGCGGCAAAGTTGTGCACAAGTTGCCCAAAGAGAACAGGTATGCTCCCCACCATGACAAACTGGAAAAGGTTGATCCTGCTCTCTAACGTTTTTTAAAAGAACAGAAAAGTCACTGACCTTCAAGTACAGACTGACAGCTTTGTACAAAGCCTTGTATTAGTGCAAAGCTGAGCTTTGCTAACACGCTCACAACCCTTCCATGAAGTGGTGAACTGTGTGAGGTGCTCCGGAGAAAGCCATGTGATGGGTGGAGGACATAATCACAGGAGATGGCAGATGCTAAGCTTGTGCCCTGGATAAAACATGCAAATGAGTAAGTGGTACCCAGGTGATGCACTGACCTGTAGATTTTATATGAAACCTGTTTATCTGCAGAGCAATGACAAAACTTCAAAGCACAAGATCTGCCATTCCTACAGGATCTTAGTCTTCTGGTCCTAGCACTCAGCTGCTGTGCCTTGTATTACCCATTTGACCTTCATGTTAAACACATATATTTATTGATCATATAGATTTATAATTATTTAGCTTCTCTTTTTTTCTTCTTTTTCAGTTCAAACTCTGCTGCACACTTTCCAAACTGAGCTAGAGCCAAACAGCTTTTAGCACTTTCTGCAGCACTTTGCAAAAGAAACCCCGACAAAGCAGGAGGCAGCTACCTGCCCTGGAAGATTTATGAGCTCACCCAACAAAAAGGGAAGGCAAGGGTGCAAGGAAGATGAGAGAGAGGGAAATATAGTGAACAAGGAAGGATCCACAGGAAACCAGAGAAAGCTTGAAGACCTCCCTCAAAGGCCATAGGTATGTGATAATATGTGTATAGTCTAAAATAGGAATTCCAGACTTTTTTTTTGCTGTGTTGTTGAACACCGTCAGTGGTGACAGTGGCTGCTCACTGCTTCGAAGGGGCTGACTTGTTGCTCATAGAGCTCCTGGCCTTGGTCACTGCCTGAACCCTGCTACCAACTACGTCTCACTCAAGACATCTGCCCTGCTCAGTGAACTCTATCTTACCTCCTGAGTTGCTTCCCTGGTGTTCGGGGACTCACAGTGTTGTGTAATGTGTATCATAATCCTGATTTCATGTCTGCGTGGGTGTCTCTCTGGCAAGAAAAAGAAAGTTTTGAACCTTATTCTCCCACCTTCCTAGTTATTGTCTGCCAGACTGTTTGCTAGTAAAGGGGAGGGAGGGTGATGGTGATGGCGTATTTTCTGCTTGACAGCCTAACAAAACCAAAGGAAAAAAAACCCCTTCACTCAGTCCATACTCAGAAAGCTGTTTTTTTTTTTTTTTTTTTTTTTTTAGCTGGCTAATGAGTTAGACTTTTTACAACTTCAAGTTTTGAGTAATGAAGAAAGATAGAAAAATGAAGGTATTTTTCTGCTCAGTTCTGATTATTGCTGGTACCACTGGAGCTTTTGACCTGTGGTCTGGAAATTGGAAGGCTAGATTCCAGTCCCCACTTCATACACATGTCTCTGAATTGTGGATACTTGCTTAGATATACTATGTGGTGTCATCATCGCTGGGCTTTAGTTTAGCAGTAGTTTAACATACAAAGTACAGCACTAGCACAGACTGGATAAAAGGACTGCTGTGACTTCTACCATTTGGAGTAATTAACATCACTTGGAACTACTGCTGAGCCCCCACGGCAAGGAAAAAATTGAGCTACAGGGCTTATAAAAAGATTTCTGAATAGTAATTATTTTGCCATTGATGGGAACTGTTGGGAACTACTGAGTTTTCAGCATTTTTCCCCAAGTCAGGATTCCCCAAAACTTCCAAGTTTTTGTTTGTCTCATCCCCACATAGGAAGTGACACCTGCTTGGGTGCTTTGATTTTTAATCTACTTGCTCTCTGGCTGCAGCAATATAAGTATAGATATAGAATAAAGGCTCATAAATAAGCACAGATTTTCTCATCACCAAAATTGTGCATGGTTTTGTTTAATGTGTGGGCTTTTATGACAGCATTCAAAAGAATTTATGAGTTTAGAAGTAACATTAAAGCAGTTCCAAGGACAGCATCAGACTATGTCCAGCACTGTCAGTAAAACATTATGTAGCATTGTCATTTCTCCAAGGGTTTTAGAGATTCCAACCTTATTATGGGATTCACAGTCATTTTCAGTCTAAGGGACAGGAAATTGCCACAATCTGATAGATGCTTCCAGTTTGGTCAGCGCAGCATGTGCTGGGAGGAAATGGTAGATCCTGGCAGGTGTTTGTCCTATGCTGTGGTAGAGAGGTCTTACCCCTTGGGCCATGACCAGCCAGAAGCAGTTAAGAATAAACATGAACTTGTGAGGAGCTGGGTTAATGGTAGGAGATTACCTCTAATATTAACTGGTCCTTGACTTCATAGCACAGAAGAGATTTGCCATGCAAAGGATTCACAGTGCTGCATTACAGATCAGATGTTTCCTTCCAAGAACCAGTGACCTAATCAAAAGAATAAGGACTATGCAAAGGGCAGAGAGAGCTTGAATGCCCAACCAATAATTAAGAAATCCCCAATTGCTCTTCTCCTTCCTCTCCTCCCTCTTTTTTCCTTGTGCAGCATATGTCCTGATCCCTTGGCAACAAAAATTACTTCACACAGTGGAGGAAGCTGTTTGGCTGATCTTGGAGGTGATTTCAGCTTCATGTTGTTGACACGGTCCATTAACTGTTGAATCTGTGCAGAGGCTCCAGCCATGCTGTTGCACCCACATTCCTGGGCTTGGATTCGTGCCCTTCTTGCCCGCAGTCAGTGCATGCACATGATCGCTTGGCTGCCCACCCTAGTACCCGTGCAGTAGGATGACGTGGTGCCTGCACACAGAGGTGGGAATACAATTTCACAAGGGTACAGATGAGCACTGGAAGTGGATTTAGACTGGCATCCTGCTCACTGCTGCGTATGCCAGCTGGAACTGGCCTCTTTTCAATGATAACTTTTTTTTTTTTTAAATTTCTAGACTTAATCTATCGGGAAATTAATTACTGGCGGTTAGCACTAGGAAGAGATTCACAGACAACACGTGTTTTCCTTTAAGGAGGATCTCTGGCAGGGAATGAGTCAGTAACTGTGAGTCTTTCCCTGTGTGTGGATGCAAGTGTGTCCTTAGTGCCGACTCCCTCAGATGTGATGACCGTACCCACTGTCATGCTATGCTGTACAGACAGGCACATGTTCAGTGAGTGTCTCTCCATGCTGTGGTGGGGATGGCGATGGAGGCACAAACTGAATGCTGAGCTGCCCTTTTTCAAGGAGATAATGGGCAAGAGCTGAGATTTATTGACTAGAGCCCTTAAACATCATGGCAAAGTCATGATGGCTTTATACCTCCAAAGGTTGATTTGCATCAGCCAGCACTTAATAAATAGTAAGTGACAGGGACACACAGTAATAGAGCAAGGAAACAAAGGAGTTGAGTGATCTTAAAAAGAAAGCAGGGATGAGAAAATGAGTAGTTATGTTTTATCTGTTATTCTAATTACATAGGATTAAAACCAGACTAGAAACATCTGCTGCTTTGATTTTGCTGCTCCTGGGATTCCTCAGCCCTTTCCCCCTAAGTGAAACATTTCAAGTGAGCAGGATCTGGCCTGAAGAAATCCATAAAGCTGTATTCATTACTTAGGTTTTCTGTTTGTGCTCATTTAAAGATTTTGCCGTTTTGATTTTCTTTGGATTAGCTGCGCTCAAGGGAACTCTCTGAAGGAATGTGCCATTGGTTTTCTGTTGGTGGTTTTTTGTGTGATGTAATACATTAAAACTTTCATACAGGCAGTCATTAATTGTCAAAACCAAAAATACTCCTAAACTCCTGTCTACAATTATCCATACTGTGCTATATTTGGGACACTTTATGGTTTCTATCATTAAGAAGGCCTCCTTGTAATGCCCCATCATGGATAAAACATAGCCACAAAAATGATGCATATGGACAAAGTACAAAGTGAAATTATGGGTTTCTATACTGAAATGGAACTACTGATGATGCATATGCCAGACACGAGTGACACACAGAACAGAACTGTTAGTAAACTGAGGGAAAACTATAAATATGCTTAAGACGAGACATCACGCATTGTTTCAAGTGACAAAGTTTGTACTAAAAGAAAGAAAAAAGATCACAAATCTAGACAGACAGCACTGCTAAAAGTTATATATCTGCATGATTCATTCCCCAAAGAAATCAATGTCAGGATGACATTTTTCTTCAGGCAGTACTGGCAACTGCTCGTAATTTGGGTAAACTTTCTCTGCCCTATAAAAACAAACCATCAAACCAAAAGGTAACCACTGAAACAGCTACCACTCAACCAAAAAAAATAGTTTTTTAAACAGAGCACAACATAAAACTGCATGAGTCAATCTACCGTAAACTTTCGGCAAATAGGATGTGTCATAGAGATCAACTTCGGTGTTTCCAAAGAGCATAGGCTTGTATAGCAGGCTTTTTAGAAACAGACTTCGCTCCAAATAGTAGTTCCCTGCTTTCAATAAACCCTGACTGGCTGCAACTAGTTATTTCTCCTGATACAGACAGTCAAAATAACTGACTCGTAAACAGAAGCCTATGGAGCTAGATTAATTACAGGGATTACATATAGTATTCAGAGCTTTTAAAACCAGAAGGGATCATTACGATGATCCCAGCTGGCCTCCTACGTAACATAAGCCTTGGAATTTCACTGAATGAGTCCTGCTTACAGCTGCTGGTGGTGATGGGAAGATGTATCACCTCTGTTTAACTACTTCAAGTGAGTGAAAACACAACTACACCATTCCAGTGGCTAATTACCCTCATCTTGTAATCTGCTGGATGTTCTGCAATGCATATTTAGTAAGTATATTTAATATGTGTCTGTTAAAATAAACCATACCATTTGAAATATTTACAACTTTCTATCTTATTTAGGCCCAAATGCCATCTAGTTCTACATCCTATATGCTAAATGCTGATTTAGGACATGGTGTATCACAGTTAGAGAGTATCTTTCATCCTGAAGTGTTATACTTCTTACTGGTGAAATTTTTCAGCACACAGCAATACATGTTTCTTGGTTTGCTTTCCAGTAGATAACAGTCCTGAGGTCTCCCTCTATTTAGCTTGTTGCAGCATATAGTGTTCTTGACAAACTCCACAGCTATTGAAGTTGGAGGCTTTAGTCTTACCACTGTCTTTCATGTAGGGAGGTGGCCGAGATGTTGCCTGGCTGTCGTTAGTGAACTTGATTCTCATTTGATCTTCCTTAATGTCTCTCTTGAGAAAAAACTGAGCTCAGACATTTGCAACAAAACCTCAACATTTTGCCTGAATAACCTTTTAGATGAGACAGCCAATTTGCTTGATAAAGCAAAGAGTCATCTCTCCATTATGCATGGGAAGATGATTTGGTTTGCAGATCAACCAGTGCAGTGGTTACAGAGAGAGCCAAGATGATCCTGTGTGAGTCAGTTTGGGCCTGGCAAAACTAAGGAGTTAGGCACAATGCCACAATATTGCTTATGCAGTTGTTCCTAAGAACAGTTCAGGCCCAGAAGGAGTTGTGCCTGTATTTTTCCTTTGGCTGTGGTATCTCGTAACTCTGGAGAGTGGAGAGTTGATTCTGATAGATTTCTGCAAAGCATTTGACTTTGTATCTATTTGTGAGGGAAACAAATTCCACCATGAATGAGAATAAGAAAGCCAGGTAGCTCTTTGAGTCCCACCTTGTTATATCAGAGAGGCATGTGATACATTTGGGAAGGATGTGTGAAGCAACTGGGAAAGACATGGGAGCAGAATATCCCAAGTTACCTTTCTGTGGAAAGGAGGAAATAGGGTAAAGAAAAAAATATAGGGAAGTTACAGAACTGGAATGAGCTTCTCCAGTGGGTCTTTGAATGCAAATGAATGAAACAGCATGACTCCAAGGTAGCGGTTTTGCAAGGGGAACGTTCAGAAAGACAATGAAGAGTTAAAGATCTGTGATGGAGAAATAGAAAAACTCATATTAACTTCCCTGAGTTTTGTACCAAATCCTTCGTGAATTATATAGCATGGAAAATTGAGTGTTTAAATATGAAGAGTCCAGGCCATCTCTTCACCAGGTTCACTTCAACAGAAAGGCATAAACTCACAATGGGAACAGGTATATGTAGAAGAACATAAGAATGGACATATCAAAGGTCCTTCCATTCCAAGCGTTTGTTTTTCACTTACTTTGGAAAGCAGAAAAAATACAGGGTGAATTCACATGACAAATAATATGATAAGGATAGTGAGACTTATGCAAAAAGGTTTCTATTGAAGACAGTTTTGTGCTTTTGCCCAACAATACAATTTTGTCTCCATGAGTGCTTTCATTTTGGCATGGCTCATCAATCTATATTAAGTTTGGTTCAGAAGTTTCTGAGGTTGGCAAAAAGGAGAAATCACAAAAGAAGTGTTGTTACATTTAATGTTGATGAACACTTTATCTGTTATCAACATCCCAATGAGGAAGCAAGGTATAATTTATTCCACCGCTGCTGGAGCAAGGCTACATATTGGACTATTCAGTGAATCATGCTGGACAGCAGTAAAATGGGCCATCACTTTCAGTATTTACTCAAGTATACAGAATTTTACTAATTTGACTAGATTTTTTCTTAAGACAAAATCTAATAAAAAAGAAGAATAGTCTAAATGCCAGATCTCAACTACAGTATGTAGTGTCTGAGTGTCAGAAGATCAGAAATTTGATACTCTTTCTTCAACTGAAATAATTTTTTTGAAGTCATAGATGTATTTGCTCACCTAAGGGCTTTTCAGCTCTGATGGAAAATTCCTCACTACCTCGCTACAACTATTACAGTTGGTGTCTGTTGGAGAATATGATGAATGTTACCAATAATTCAAAGAATCACCTAAAAATCAATTGTTGATATGGCTTTATAATTTTACAAATTATTATCCTCTATGCAATTTTACAAAGCCAGGCTGTGTCTTCCCTTAGCTTCCTGAGAAAAGCTACTATCATCTGCATCAGAAACTGAAACTGCATGCTCGTGATAGTCACTTGGGAACTATTAGCATAACCTCTGTTTTTCTGTCCTTTATTTTTGTAATGCTCACTGACTGGAAAAATGAATAAACACGTAACTGTAAATGGACATTTGGGAAATCCAGAACTTTCAGAGAAGAGTCATGTGGACGATCACTTGTTCTTCGTGTCTCAACTTTGTGGTGGTCTGGGAGGCAAAAAAGACCTTCCTCTGGCAACCCCCAAAGATGAACAAGTTAGAAAAATAGTTGTACTTTGGTATCTTGTTTCCTGACATCAAAGCTTCTTGAGAGAGAATTGTGCTGTTACGTGACATTATTCTTTTTTTCTTCCTGTAATAGCTGTGATAGACACTCAGCATTTGCTTTGCGCATTTAAAATTCTGATTCATTCAGGGAGACCAGATAAGAAACCGGCTGATCGTTCCTCTCATCCTGAAGTCAGTGGCAACACTTTCATTGGGATAATCTGGACCAGCAACATGCACCCCATACGTGGGGTATGCACTGGAAGAAAGGAGGAAATGCAGGAGGAAATTTTTCTCCAACCTGATGCACTGTGGTAGGCTGTATCTTATGTTGCTTTAATCATCAGGGTGGCAGCTGGCCTACCTGCATGCCTGGGAGCCCTGACCCATTTCAGCATAAAAGGTTCTTGTTACTTCATCCAGAGAAGTTTCAACATTTCTGATGCTGCCAACAGGGCTTTGAAATATGGCTATGTGAGGAGGGTGCACACATGTATGTGGCAGGACAAAAAGGAGGGATCTTTTAGGGTAGAAAAAAATACATTTCTTGTCTCACAAAATTGCTTTTCCAGAGATGTTTTCCACCTCTCCCTGCCAGAGCTCAGGGAAGCTGTGGCAGCTTGCCAGCATCACAAGCTGACACCAGCATGCCTGTAGCTCCACTGCAGCCAGCACAGCAGGAGAGGTTACAGAGATGCTGGAGCTGCTCTGTGGGGAAAGGGGGCTGGGAGAGGCTCCCTCCTTTGCCCGACTCTAGGAGCCCTAGCCACCCCCTCTTCCACCAGTTCTCTCCACTGGCAATAAGGTATGTGTGGCTGGTAGCTGAGAGTGGTCATCTGGTTTCTCCAGTAGCTGGCTTCTGTGTAGCTATCATAAGCAGTCAGCATTGATGTCCCACTGATGATGAAGAGGTGGCTGCATGTGAGCAGAGTAGACTTTCTTTAAAAAATAAATTAGCAACGCACACGAAACTCACACTTCTTTTTTTTTAGGTGGAAAGTCAAGTCATCTGAAATTGGGAAATGCAAGATATTTGTCTGTCTGACCAGTCCAAATTTAGCCTCGTGTTTGTGTGTTCTGCTACGATCTTCAGTTGCTTTCATCATGGACTCTTTCCTCCCCAGGGCCCTGATTCATACAAAGCTTGGCCTGGTTTCAAAATCAACACTTTGAAATTAGGAAGTGCCAAACCTGGGGTTTCCCAAGTATCCTTCATTCTGCAACTTTGCATGCCTGCCCTTCTCCATTTCATTCCTAGCTTGAACACAGTGTCAAAATCAAGACTATGTGGGCAAATGCAAATGTGTTTTTTCCTCACTTCTAAAAGTTTGATTTTGCCAATTTTGCAGTCTCTTAATGCTCTTTCTTTGGTAAGTAATAAACAGTGTAGAAAAACTCCCATTGAATCCAGTAATCTGAAAGGATCAGTGATGTGAATGGACTGTGGGGTACCAATACAGCATTATTGCCCTTAATGGATCAGTTCACCCATTCATATGTACCTGTCACTTTTCAAGTACCTAAATCAAAGGCTAGTATAAACTCCAAGGCACAGAAAAGAGAAAAGCAAATAACGCGTGGGCTGTAAGCAGAAATTCAGCCTTTCTACTTAACAGCAGAGCAGAATTGTAAGAAAACTGGCAGATATTTTAAAATCAATAGGGATATAACCCCATCTAGCCCCCAAAACAAATTATGAAGAAGTTTTAAAAAACAACTTCAGCCAAAAAGAAGACCAGATATCATAGATGCTTTTTTTTATTTTGGGTCTCACACCAGGCTGCTGAGCTGAAGCCTGGCAAACCCACACCTTGTTTTTTGTTTTGTCACTGACCTGCTGCATAACACAAGCAGACCCAGACATTCAGTGTTTTCCTTATCTACCAAGTAGGCTTTTATGGCAGATTGTCCCTTTCCTATAAATTTTCCTTCCTGTGGCTGTCTACCACTAAGAATGATCTAATAATAATAATAATATCTTACAAGTTTTCAACCCTAATTTATTTTCCTTTTCCACAAAGAATCTTTTTCTGACGTTTTGTGTATTGGGGTGCCAGTGGAGGTGAACAAATGCAGTGGAACTGTTAAGACAGAGCCCTTCCCCAAGATGCAGTTGAATTGTTAAGACAGAACCCTTCCCAAATGGCTCTTGTTCGTTGTAACACGCTGACTAAATATGACAAAGTTTTCTGCATCAGCAGTGCTTTGCTGGGTCTGAGTGTGTTGACCCCTTCTGAGTAAAAGCTTTTTGACGCAAGCTTTTTGACGCAAGTGCCCAAAGGCATGCGAGTTCCTGTTGTTTGTAACTATAAACTACTGGTTAAAAGTGAATTGAGTTTTGAGAAGATATTACTGTAAAATATTTCTTTGTCTGAAGCAGCATGGCACTTGACAACATTTTCAGACTAAATGTGCCTAAGCACCATTTTGATATATTTGAGTATTAAATAAACAGCTTAGTACCTTTATAGGGAAAATTGTTAGGAATTTTTTTTGCTCACCAGAATATCCTCAGCTGGTTTATTTGTTATTTCAGCAAAACGAGTACACCCCTGTATTATTTTGGGGATACATCCACTCCTGGGACTGGGTGCAGAACACCCACAAAGCATTCAAGCAATTGTACTTTTGCTGTCTAAAAGGGATGAGGCTTCACCCAGATTCTTGTGTTATGCTTCAAAGTAACTCTTACAAATTGTGTCTTTAGTCCCTTCAGCAGATACAAGATGAAAGTAGGTAGTTTCCATACCTGGACAAACATATACCATGGCAAGAGAGGTAGCAGTGCTTACTGCATGTAATAGGTACCACATGCATAAAATCTCTGCATGACATTTACTAAGCCAGCTTTTAAAGTGAAGTTGGCTCTGAAGTGAAATCCCCTTATGAAGTGCAGGTGGAAAACCTGTGACACCTTTATTCTACCTAATTGAGAGAAATGAAAGCTTTTAATCGTCAGTCTAGTATCACAGCTGGCTGATTTCACAGACTGTCAAAGGTGCATTGATGTGTTCAGCCTTGAACAACTCTTCCTTGTCAGCTCTATTGTCTGTTTTGCTCTTACTTTCAGTTTTCCCTTAGCTAAAAAGATGAGCTGAAAAAATTGATTAGTTATTAAGGCATCTCTTTCTATCTTGGAGAGCTCCTATAAAAATTTCTTGGGCAACTCTCACTTCCCTGACCACCACTAGTAGCTTGTCCAGTGAACTAGGAGTCCAATAGGAAACAAGAGCAGGTTTAGGTAAATTTGTTTTCCATTTGATACTCTTCAGCCTCCCAAGTTTGTATGTTAAACAAAAAATATGAGTCAATCCTGATACAGTTAAAACACCTGTGCACCTGGACAGCTTCTTCATACATACCCGGTCCCCAACACTTTATATATGCTGTTATTTGCAGCATCTTTTCTTTTCTCTTTTCTTTTCTTTTCTTTTCTTTTCTTTTCTTTTCTTTTCTTTTCTTTTCTTTTCTTTTCTTTTCTTTTCTTTTCTTTTCTTTTCTTTTCTTTTCTTTTCTTTTCTTTTCTTTTCTTTTCTTTTCTTTTCTTTTCTTTTCTTTTCTCTACAGGTCTTATATAAGTTTATTCAAAATTATTTGCCAGTAACTACTATGACTAACTTTTGTGGTAATTCAAACCTTGCAGGCCAAACATATGAAAAAGATTGTTTCAGTAAGGTATCCATAAGTTTGATCAAAGCCTGCTAAAATTGAACTTGTAAAGCAGTTTGGTCAGGAGCTGAGTTGGAGAAAACTCTGTACTTTTCCCACAAGACTGCCATTCCAGTATATGAAGAACTGGATCATCTCTCTTGGGGAGCAAAAAAAAGAAAGGTAAGTTTCAGCATGCCATATTATGTAACATTTTTGCCACATTATATAGTGATTTTACACTATTTTAGCACTGTTAAAAATAATTTATGGAATGAGATTGAAGCATGAGAGCTGATAGATGCAGCATTATGAGGAGCGCTGAAAGGAGCAGGTCTGTCTGCAGTCACTTCACCTCATTTCACTCAGGCAGTAAATATTAACACCACCTGAATGGGTACTGAGTGTGCTGTAGTACTTTAATATGCTAGGGGTGTTCTCATTCTGATATTTCTATAGATAACATGGACTGCACAGAAAAACAAGAAAATCATTGTGAAAATGGTGTTTAATGTATGCTGTTGAAAGTGGGATTTTTGTTTTAGATATGATTGCTATTGTTTATCAGCACTTACAGCTCAGTTCAATAGGAGAAGAGATGATAAAATATTGGTGCACTTGCTTGTCAAAAACCTTTTTCTTTGATTTCCACAGGCATATGCGTTTGGCCTACAGCTCACTAAATCTGTTGGGTATGGCAGTTTCTTTGAATATTTGATGTGGGTTTGTGGTAACTGCAGTAGAGAATTTAGTTAAGAGGCATAAACTCTACAAATATGTTCAAAATGTCTATGGATCTCTCTTCACTGGCTTCCCTCTGCTTTCCTGTTGATTTCTCTTGATCTCTACTTCTTGCAAGGTCTGTAGTTAAGATGTTAAAATTCAGGAAATATTTTTTCAGTATCTATTCTGTATTCCATCTCTTAGTTTCATCTTGAAGTAATAATGTGCATCTGTTATGCTTAAAATTTTGAAGCATGTCTTATACAATTTTTGTAGCTACAGTAGATGAAATCAATATTTTATTATATTCATTAGATATGTAATTAGGATTGCAACTACCCTCTTAAGTGTTTCAGCTCTTCCTTTAGCATACTGTATTCACAGTAAAATTTGTGCTAGTAGGTAGCTCTGTGTATCAGAAGACAATAGTTTCAGGCTTTATTTTAAGTCTGCCTCTACCTGCATCACAGGATCTTGCAGATGCGGTTCTGTTAGATTTGTGTAAGGAAATACTTTTGACAAAAGAGAGACTATTTTGTGAGTGTGTTAATGAGAGAAAGAACACTTTTGACAAAAGAGAGACTATTTTGTGAGTGTGTTAATGAGAGAAAGAACAATTTCTACTGCTGAAATGCTGGATTAGAGCTCTAGCCCCAGCAGAAGAATTGCTTATCTACAGAAACATCATTCAGTTTCTCTCTGTCACATATTTGTCTTCTTCCAATAACTGTAATACATATTAATTTTTCCTATTGTATCTATGTCAGATAGATATTATGAGCAGGTAGAAGGAAGATGCATAAGACTTATTGCATTATCAAACCTATCTCCTTCAAAGGGTAGGAAACAATCCTCTTTCCTAACAGCTTGAGTTTCTTATAGGTAAATTGAACAAGAGCTGAGGATACAAAGCACACCTAAAATTCATTCCACAACTGAGATGGCACTTTCTTCTGTATTAGGATTGTGATCTTCATCCTTTCTTCTATGGGCCGATGTGGCTCTTACTTGCATGAATGCTAGGCATATATATGGTGTCTCTTTATTTATTTGTTTATTAATTGTTTTTAACAACTATTAATTACTCTGATCCCTGTGCGTGCTTATTAAAACTGTAGACAAAGCTCTGGCACTCAAAAAAATTCCTCAGGTGCTTAAAACCAAGCATTTGACGTTCTTTTCAGAATCAAGTCCATAGTCCTTTTCCTTGTGTCCTGCTCTGGTATAGCAATTCTTGACACTTTTAAACTCACCTTCCTTCACTAGAGAATTTGTGAGAGTATATTTCTGCCATAAGAACGTGTTTTTATTGCAATGATAAATCCCTGAAAAAGGAGTTTGTAATGGAAACACTGACTGCTCCTCAAATGACTATGGAACCAGCAGGCTAGGCAACACTTAACAAAAACAAGGGCATATTTTAAAATTAGCCCTACCATTCCTCCTTTATAAGGACTAGAGGAAATTAAATGGTTCAGCTTCAATGTGGAGGCAAAGCCAGCAATGCTGACTGTATTGCACCAGGCACAAACCTGGTCTGAGACCTTAGATACATTCAGCTTTCCAAAGATCTTACAATTTACCTAGTATCAGGCAGCCAGGGGAATCCTGGAAGGAAAAACAAAGTGCCACAGGAAGTGGCATTGTGATTCAGAAGATGACATTCTTCACCCTGAGTCACTCATGCACTGCTGGGGTGCTCTCCTGCAGGTAAATCCCAGCACTGAGTCTCTGAGTCCTAACCACTCCATGCTGTAAAATGTTGGATGACACTTGTCACAAGAATAGCAGCATTTCTCCTGGCTTTTGGCTATATTACAAACTGAGTAATTACATTAAAGTTCTGGTTGCTCTGATTGCCTATGGTTCTTTCTTCTGTACTTGCTTCCCCTTGGTCTGTATCATGTTGCTGGCACTGTTATAATAACTGCTGTGTTTCTAGGGGTGGCTGGCTTTGTTTGATGGCCAAGGGGACCTGGCTAGATTTCAGTGATTTCTGAGCTGCTGCTTCTGTGTCGTGCCTTTTTAGTTTGTGACACCATTGAAACAAAAGCTGAAGTGCCTTTTCTGT
>VZTV01111249.1:18556-84618 GCA_013400875.1 Anhinga rufa
TTTTTTGAGTCACATCAGTCAATGCTATTTACAAAATCGGTTTATGGAGACCACAGGTGGACACTCTGACTCATTACACATGAATACTAAATATATCCAAGACAATCTTGGAAAATCCCATAAAGAAAGAGGGAATAGCCGTCTGATTTTTATATTTATAACATTGGGTTTTGGATGCCAGTAATGGAAATTATATTGTTTTCACAAAAAGCAGGTGAGGGACAGTAAGGGACTGAATGATTGCCAGGCTGCATGTGGCTGGAAGGAGAAGGCTCTAAGCTAGACACGGAGGAAGGTTTGTCATGCTGCCGTAGGTTGCCGTTCGCATTTGTGGCAGGCTGTGGTGAGGTTAGCAATGCATTCCACAATTGTCAGGAGTTGAGCAAATGTTATGTCCTCTAGCCAGGGTGAAAAGCACACCTGCCCAGGAAGCTGGCATAAAATTTGGTACTGCCTCAGCCCTACTTCAGTGCTACATGGAGAATTTGAGTAGTACTTATGGCCTCATATCCTGCCACATATTTTAGTCTCTCTGATCTTGAAAACCAGGGAGGTCCAAGGTCTGTGATATATACAGGAAAGCAGGTAATAGATCCCTTTATGTTTGTCATCACTGAATTCTGTTTTGATGGACGTTTCGGTGCCAAGGCTTCTCTTATTCTCACCACTGAAGGAGAGCTATTGCTGGACTCCCTGCAGTCCCTAGCTTAGCCCTGAGAAATATAACAGGGTGAAACTAAAACAAGACATGTCAGCTCTAGCCTGAAAGCTTGCTTCATACATAAGCTGAGAAACAACAGCTTCTGTTAAGAGGAACTAACTGAGGAATGAGTTAGTGGTTCTAATCTATATGCTTTCCTAAATGACCAATACAGTCAATAAACTGTTGGAAGTAGCAATGTGTGGGTGGCTGTGAACATAGACACAATGAGAAACTACTGATGCAAAGTCAAACTAAGTCATAATTGTTCTGGCAAAGCTGTATAGCAGAAGTGGTGTCACTTCTTTGTGAAGGCAGTTTTTATCGAGTGGTTCACTGGTTGAGCAGATGTAATGGGGATTTGCTTGTGGACTTTCTGCCTACTAAGATCTGCTAATTTGGCTCAGCTTGCTGATCCTTTAGCAAAATAGACACAGCTTCAGAAAAGCCACTCTGCTGGTACCCTGAATGACTAAAGTTCAGGAGCTGGAGCTGGAAATACTCAACCAGCCTATCTGCTTGGCTCACTGCAGTCAGCCTCTAATGAGCTCTCCATTTGTTCTGTGTGTCTCTGTAATACTCTTTCCAGCCTGCTACTAAAGTACTTCTAATGGCAATTTCTGTTTCTTCACTGCTTTCAAGGGAGTTGATTCTTCAGCGTATTATGCTCGTTTCCATATCTACTTCAATAGACTTAAACCAAAATAAAATATTGCTTGAAATGTCCAGGATGTTGTTGTTGTTATTGTCTGTTGAATTTAACTCATCACTAGTGCAGAAGACACAAACAGCACAGCACAAATGGAAAAGTTTATTGCAAAACCAGAAGGATGGCAAAGTAGTATCCTTTTTTTTTCCTCTAGAAGAATGAGTGTCTTTGTTTCAACCTTAGGCCCAGAGATTTCTACAAGCTCGCTGTCTGCAAACCTTGATTCTGTGTTGATCATCATAGTCATATGAAATTATTTAACAGGTATTTTGTTGCCAAGGTCATATGAAATTAGTTAATGAAAACTTAAAAGTGAATTCGCCAGCTCATCTCTCACTGAAACTCTCTTTTGGCTTAAAAAAAACTGCTGAGTTGTAAGAATGAGCAGGATTGGGCATTTTCCCAATAATAAGATGGCAATAACAGGGAGGAATGCTTGGCTATGTTGTATGGTAAGTGAACAATGCATCCATGGATTTTATATGTTTATATTCTTAGACACTTCATGACAACTTAGATCTGTGGCTGGTTTTAAATTATGCAGTGCAGGAAAATCACCTAGGTGGTTTTGTAAGACTTTTGTAAGTACCCCCAACAAAAATAAAGGGAAATATAAATCTTTTTGTTGGGGGAGGTGGACAGGAAACTTTTGGGGGGTAAAGGATAATTTTATGAGCCTAACTGTATTTCATTTAAAGCTTTGCAATGTCTCTCAATCTGGTTCCACTCAGTATACACTTTTGTCTCTGTTACAAAGCAGCAGCACAGGGCTTAACTTTCAGGTGTTCAGCATCAAAACACTCAATCTTTTTTTGTCTTTTGATGCTGAACACCTGAAAGCTAAGCCCTGCTTCAGAAGCAGAGCTCCCTCACTGCTGAGTTGCCAACTGTAGGTCTCCTCATTGCTGTCTCTCAGGACTCATAGATCTCAAATTCAGGTTGCAGAGTGTCCTGATTTCAATGAGAAGGGATAATGTACTTCTTACTCAGAGTGTCCTATGACTTGATGGTTAGGCTCGCTCTTGTGAAGCAAGAGCTGTGGACTTGGGCTCTATCATCCTAGAAGGTCCACAAGCCAACTCTTCCTCT
Source organism: Anhinga rufa (assembly GCA_013400875.1). NCBI lineage: Eukaryota > Metazoa > Chordata > Aves > Suliformes > Anhingidae > Anhinga > Anhinga rufa. The sequence continues at coordinate 21,055 of VZTV01111249.1, forward strand.
TGAGCAAGTACCGTAACCTCCAGGTTACTGTGGAGCTCGCCTCTTCCTACTATCTTTAAATGAAGATGGCTGTGGCTGCAGGTCTCAATGCACTCCGCTCATGTTGTGAGCATACCATCACAACAAATCAAGCAATTTATGGCTGCAATTTCCTCTTGTATGAATCCCAGACAGCCCTAGGCAGGAGAACGGCTTCTGAAGCCTGAGCTCAGCCGAGGTAGTTGTTCTTGTCAGTAGAAGTAATAACTGGAGGTGTCCATCCAGCCACAGGAGCATATATGGATTAAATGCAGCTTTTCTGCATCACTTGGAGTCAAAAGCATGCATTAAATTGCATTTTAGGAGTCTTTTTCATTGCAAAGGAGGTTTGTCTCTGAACGTGTGAATTGTTATATTCATTCACCTTGTTTAGATATTAAAACAGAAAACTATTTACAGGACTTCTGAAGCCCAGAGTTCATCTAAGTGAGTAAGAAATGTTCTGTATTTCAATAAAAAAGGGACAAGGCCTTTCAAGAAAGAGTCAAGCCTGTTCTTGTCTTAAAGTCAATTGCTCTTTGACTGCTTTGGCTGCTCTGCATCCTTCAAAGGAGACCACACTGTGTCAGCTAAATGATTGAAAAAATAGATTTTTTTACCAGACAGTGTAAAGTTGGACTCTCCAAAGTGTTTTAAACAAAGTTGAGACACCACAAAACTTCAGTTGAGTACAAATTGTTCTTTGTGCTGCTTCCACGAAGGGAAAATGCACAAAGTATTTCCTGTGCTGAACACAAAATTCTTCTCACTTTTGCTGCAAGAGATTTGGGTTTAGTTCAAAGGCTTTACTTTTTAAACCATAAGAATTTCTTGCTAGACACTGTGTATGTGAGCCTGTGTATACCTTTATGATTTTAAAGTAAATATATTACAATTTTAACATTTTGAAATTCCCCACAACAGCCTTCTACTTTAATTCCTTTAACTTCATTCTGAAACCAGGCCAAACAGAAGTCTTTCTTGAACTGATAAGAACATGAATAAAGTCCTCCTTTGCCTAATTTAATTAAATCTGGGAGAAGGGAGGCATGCATTTGCCTTTGGTTTTTCCCCCAATAGTAATAAAATAATTTGTTGGTGACCCAGCTCTTCCTTACATTCCCCAAGGTCATACAGAGAAAATGTTGCAGCAACAAACCTTTGAGTCCTTGTCCCATAATATAATGATTATATCACTGGGAGGGAAAAGGGAAAAAACTAACAATTCTTCTAAGAGAAGATGAGCCTTGGGGCATCTGAGGATCTGCCAATATCTATTGACTCCATTATGATAAACAATGTAGACAAGAGAGGACTTGTAACATACCTTCTTGTTGCCTGCTCTTCTAAGCAAAGGTTTAGTCATGAAAACTAGTGGGGAAAGGGAAAGGGTGATCATCTGTATGAGAACTTGACTCTTCACAGAAGGACATTTTAGGTAACTCTCTTTAAAGTCTCAAGGGAGTTTGAGAATCAAACTAACAGAAACCAGACAGCATTTCCTCTGACTTAGGAGATTCGTTTCTCCTATTGGAGAAAACTCCAGCTTCAAGGAAGTCCGTGGCTGCCCTCCTCCAGTGCCCTCATTATAAATAACAAATGCTTAAAGCAGTTGCTGCTGCCAATATCCTCATGCCACTCCTGCAGTGAATAATCTTCCCAAGCAGTGCTCCAAGTCCATAATAGCATGGCATGCTGCCGTGGTCTGAATGAATGGCATGGCCATCAAAGCCTTCCAGGCTGTGCTCTGACCACCTGCGTGGCCTCAGCCCGGTGGGCTGCTCTGCACAGAAGCAGGGTATGGCTGAGCAAAGAGTGTGGTCCTGCCAGTGATGTCCAGTGGGCTGGATCTCCATCGCCTTCTCCAAAACCAGAACATGCTCAGCTGTGAGAGGAATACAGTTGGAGCTGGGAGCCGTTGCCTTGCTGTGTTTGTATGAGGCAGCAGCTCCTGCTGAGCCTGGAATGACACCCTCCTTTTTTTCCTCCCTCTACTTAGACCACTGGTCTCAAGCCATGAATCAGGAAAAGGACATACTACCAAAAAGCAAAGAGAGTGTGTACGTAACTCATGAACACTGAATTCCAGAAATTCCCTCGGCTCAAATCCTACCTCCAGTGGTAATGACAAGAAACTAGCACAGCCAAAACCAGAGCCTAAGGACCAGGAAACGAGCTGATCAGATCTGCAGTGTCTGTTGTCCCCCTCAGGCAGCTAGTAAATATTGTTAGGCTCAAATTCCCAGGGACAGGGCCCAATTAACATTTTTCCAGAATATACAGGTATCTCGTAAGCAGTATATAATAATGTAATGCCGTTCCTTCTCACATTGCCTACCAAACACTAGGTTCATAAGCATATTGTACACTATGAGTTATTTACTCAACCTTACTGGTTATGTTGGAGAAATGCTGCACCTTTTTTTTTAATCTAATGAAAAGCCGTATTTTTTTACTTTTGCATGTGCTGTAGTTGGCAATGATTAACAGCTTATGTGTCTCAGTAGTTTCTTTTTTCTTCCTTAAGTTTTAAATAAAATGCAATGGAAATTCAATACTCTGATCCATATTCTCCCTTCTACCCACATAATTTCTCAGAGCTGTCAGATCTCATTTGCAAGCCTCCCTTCTTATGTCATCAGAAAATTATGTCAATATTCCACACCACCTGATACATCTTCTTGCCACTTTAGCTAAAGATCAAAGAAAACATGTAAGTACTAACCAAAGCATAAACATTTATAACTGTTGGGCCTGGAAACAATGCAGTTTGCAGAACATGTTGTCTTTATTAAAACTTACACGAATAGCTTCAAAGTGAAAAGGCTGGATGTGTGCAATGATCTCATACACCAGTTATTACCTCAAAAATATAACTATTGAAGGAGCTTTGGAAACGTGTTGTTTCCCCAGAGTATTGGGAAGAGCACAAATATAAAGTCTGAATCCAACTTAAGAGTTTTCCTGTAAAGAATGTCTTATGGAGAACACTGGGAAAGCTGAGAACTTGTATGTGAACTGATACCTGCAAAAAAAAAGAAAAAAAGAAAAAAACAAACTCTTAAAAAGGAGTGGGATGTATCCTTTGTATTTGTCTCTCCAGTTCCATGGAATGCAGCTCTAAGTTGATTCACAATTAAGAGAGTCTTCAGCTGGAAAGACTGAAGAGCCATTGAGTTTCTTTACTGGAAAACCCTGTAATCACTCAAAACTTTGCCCAGGAAAGGAGAAGGCTGTTGTGATTCCAGTGTGAATTCCACCGTTTAATGAATTTAAATCCCTGCCAGTCACTGGCAAAGTTTAACCTTGGGATACCTTGTTCAATACTTTTCTTGTAGATGATGAATGCCTGAAGAGAAACATTTGATATGGTGCAGTCTTAATATCTTTAATACCAAAATCACTGTGGTATGATATACCTGTGGGGAATGTGGGAAACAAGAAAAAAGGGGCCACAATCACCCATCCACTTCTTAGTTGTGGCCATTGGCGAGTACTTGCAATGGCTACAGCAATACTGCCAGCCATTCTTGGAAGAAACACTACCACAGAGGGCAATTAATACTGCTTATTTATTTTCTGGCAGCCTGCAATACATACTGGGCCACTGAGGGAGAGCCAGAGGCTGCTTTAATCTTCAAGAATTAGCAATAACATGCTGTGGCAGCATTTTAGAGATCGGACTGAGTCCATATTAGCTTTACTACAATCACAAAACATTGAGACCACACGGATGCTAGTATTTTCCTGTACACTCATAAATGCCACTCAGATTCTGGCATTGAACATCTGATTTTATTTTAGTTTTTAATTTAATTTAATTTCATTATTTTATGTTTTATTGTTTCCCTCCCTGAGTTACTTCCCCTGTCCTCAAGCCTGCCCCCTAAATTTCCTGTGACTGAAGAACACATTTCCCTCCATCTCCTGTCTCTGACTGTTTGGTAGAAACAGCCTCAAAAGATCAAGAAACAGATGGATGGACTGTTCTTGGTGTTTCTCCCAGGAATGAGGGCTTGGTTGCCAGTGGCTTAGGTTTCATTGGAAGAGGCTGCTGCTATCCTGCAGCCAAGTGGGAGGATTAAATGATTTGGGGACAGTGAGTTCACCCAGGAGAGAAGGGGTGGAGAAGACAGTGTCTTGGCACGGTGAGTTGCTTTTGTGTTGGGAGAGCAAGTGCCTGGACTAGGCTGTGCTGGGAGGTACAGACTAACCCAGAAATGACTAAAATAAATGGTCCTTGAAACATGATTTGAAGCAGAGCCTACAGCATGTCTGCAGTGCACATGAGATAAATCCTAGAAATGGTTGGAAGGGAGATCTGACTGCAACAAAGGCTGAGTCTTTCTTTAAAGTATTCAGAAAGGATGAAAAGGCCCACTAGAAAAAATGACTGGGTGCTAAGAATGACAGATGCTACATGACTGCTGGGAAATTTAGTACCTGATACTGCCCCTGCAACAGGCAGAGGATGTGCCTTGCTTAGATAAAAGCACTGTGTTGTATTTAAGAGCCTCAGCCATCCTTGAACTTGCTTCTGATTCCCTAGAAGGGATTGGTATAGCCAGGGGAAAGATTATTGTTCCAGATGTGCATCCAGGTTTCTCTTAGCCTCTCAAGGCCTCCCCTGAATAAAGGGTCTATTAGAAGATGCTCCCCTGCCATTGCAAAGCTGCTCAAAAGATGCAAGTCAATATACATTAATTTTATAGTCATAAGAGTCCATAAGTGTATTCCTCTGTGGTTCCTCATCTGGTTGGCATGAATACCTCCCCTGCCTTCTTGTGGAGAACAGACCCCAAACTCAGGCCTGCACTTTGGGCTCCTTGGAAATATGAGCCTTGCTACTTCCCCCATATCTGATCAAGCATTTCAAACCCATTCTGCGTCTACTTACTGCTTCTTAGACCTGCTAGGCAAGCACTATCAGGGAGGCAGGAAAAGAAGCTCTACTGGGAGAGATTTTTCTTCTCTGTTTCCTGAAAAAGGCCTCTGGCCAGTATTAGGAGAAAATTATTTTCTATGTGTAAGCCTTCTTCCTGGTGTTACTGGCAAAAACAAGAGAGAGGTTTAAATAGCTCCTGGGCAGATCTCCTTTTGAAACCAACACCCCTAGCTCAAGTGCTCTTGCAGACTGTATGCCCTCCTGATGTGCCCCTAACACACAACACATCTTTGCCTCCAAGTACAAGAATTTATAGGAGACTGGGGGAACTGTATTTGGAGGAAAAGGCACACAGTCTTAGTGGGAGAAAACAGCAATACGTCTATATGAATGATAAATAAAAATGTCTCCCCTGGTAACTCTGCCAAGAGTTCATTAAATTGGTTTCCTGCCTGCTGGTGTAAATATCCAACAGCAAATGTCCTCTAACCACACAATTTCATCCGTCCACCTCTGCTAACCCTCTCGCCCAATGTGGTGGCAGTAGGTATAATGGGCCTAAAGTCTTCAGGTGTACTTTGAAAGCCTCTCCCTAAGCCTTTCGGAAATGTTGCCTGGTTCTTTCCTGAGGCTTTCATACCTACTGCAGCTCTTGTGATTTCAGCATCAGTTGAGAGGGAGTAGAAGTTGATGTAGTTTGTTCAGGACTGTGGCTGTTCCCTAGAAAAGACCCTGGGAAGCCAGTGGAGACCTTCTGCTCTCTCCAGATAAAATCAACTGTAGCTGACAAAGGTTTATTTAACCTTTCCTTGTACAACCCTAATGACGCTGAAGCCATAGCTAATCCACACAATCTCTTCCAGTATTTAACTGTCTTCCAAGCTGAAATTTTTCCAGAGTGCAGCCTACTTCTCTATTGCTGTCTTTTAACTTAATTTCTTTTTCTTCTGTGCTCAATATGGGTAGAGAACAGCTAATTTTGCTGTTACTTTTAACTTTTTTAGAAGATTTGTTCCCTTCTCCAGACCAACGCATCCCAGCTCTTTCAGTCCCTTCTTTGCATAATGCTTCATTCCTCTCTCTTTCATTTGTCCATTTGGTTTCTGTTTTGAGTAGATAAATAGCTACAAAAATGCTCCAAATGACCCATGAGGGATTCTGAATAAAAATCTTGTAATCTCTGTAGTCATCATCTCCTTTATCCATACTAATAAGGCAGGATGAGGTATGGGTAAATAAACAAGCCCAAGGCACAGATAATGCAAAACATGTGTAAAGGAGATGGTAAGTCTCTGTTTTGTAGCTCTGGAGCTGTTTTAGCTGTACAGCTATTTTAGTAAACAGATTTCCCCAGAGAAGAGCAGCAACTCTGAAATACAGTGGGAGCACCTGAGTCTAGTACAACTGGCATGCAGTCTCCACCGTGGGCTCTCTGGCACCTCACCGTGCTCAAGAATGAGGGAGAAGTGGGGCTCAGTGCACCCAAAGATAACTACGGGTAAATGCCATTTCCCATTCTTCATTCCCTTTAGCTCAGAGCTTACATTCATGTAGAGTGGTGGATAGCTCTATGGCATCTACCCTTCAGCCCCTTCAGGGGTAGCTCTGTGTCCTCTAGAGTAGCAAATTCAAAACTTTATTGACCTGTGACAATACTGACTGAAAATACGTTCTGGAACAACACCATTTATTCTCCATATCAGCTTGGGTTTTGGCAGTAGTAGTTGTGCCTGGCTACACGTAATGCTGGAAGTTGGAGAGTCTGTAATATTGCCTGTAAGCCACTTCTCTAAAGCTTCAGGCTACAGAGCTTGCATACCATTTTCTAGGATTGCACGGTCTTCTGAAGCTGTTCCCTGTAACATTAGGTTTAGCCACTGGCATAAATGTAGATATTTGGCAAGGTATATTTCTGGTTAAGACTCTGAAGATGCATGAGGTAAAGAATTAAATGCTTTCCAAGCTCGAATATATAAAATGTGCCATGCTATTCAGCATAGCTGTGGAGAGGAAGAAAGAACATTTACCAGCAGACTGGGTGAATCAAAATGCCAGGGTAGTTTTTGACAAACATTATTTAACTTGCATCATTGCTTATATGGATTTTCAGTGTAGTACAAGAAATGCAAACTGGTCATATTTCAGTGTAACCCTCTATTAGGGAAACATTTATAATTCCAACCAGAGTATATGGGTAACAAGATAGCCTTGTTAGCAAGCTGTGTGTCTGAATGAGTCACAAGCCTCTTACACCATCATACGGATAAGAATCCAAATCTGTGAAGATTTCCCTTTGGATCTGTGGATTTCCTACAGGTGCATCTCTTTCTGTTTGCCACCATCAGATCTCTTTGTGGATGGAAATGTGAGGTCTGTGATCTTCCCCAAAGTGGGCCTTATCTGATAACATTGCCAGACACGTATTCCACTTGAGTTTTTTGAGAGGGATTAAAGAGGTAAGCTCACTTAGCCAGTCTGAATCTTCTTTTTGTGTAGACATGTACCAAGCAGATATTCACCCTGGTTTGGTCTATACAGCAATATTAAGAGCCATAAGCTTTTCTTGTACTGGTTTTTTCCTGACACAGTTGCTTTTGGAAGGGACATAAGGATATGTTCAAGTGATCTTTTGAATACGGTTTTATGTGTGAGTTGACTCTTGAAGCCCAGAAAACTGTTACAGAGAAATGCAGGAAAAAAAATATTTACTTTATATTTTTATTCTACCTTTATTGTGGCATTTTAAAATTACTTAGCATAACATATAAAGCTGGCACCAGGGAGAGACAGAGACGAGTAACTGGGGAAGCCTGGACTCTCTCTCTAGGACACTCAAGAGTAGTAAAATCCAGTCTGTGGTCAGAGGGATATATCTGGTTGACAGAAGGGATAGAAGGTTTTCCTCCCTGAGACCAACTGGAAACCAGAATTACTCTGCTGCCATTCACCCCATTACGACGTTATAACCTGCCTCAAAATAAAGTACTTTGAAATGTGTTGAATACTCATATTTGGTATCCGAGATATTTTTTAGCTTTAGTATGGCCAGACTGAAACTGCCCAGTCCTATTTTGAGAAAATGGGTAAGTCATATCATTCACAATGTGTTAACAGAGAAGTTCCCTTTCAGTGCAATAACTTCAGTTTACCACCCCACATCAGAACAGAAGCTTATTTTACATTATGTTGTCACTACTACACCCAGAACTATTAAGAAATACCATTGTGGAGATGAAGCGGTTTTTTGATGAAAGTTAGTTTTTTAGCAAGTCTCCATTAAAAAAAAATCATTTGAGTAACACCTGTTGGGAAGATCCATCTGTAAAATTAAGATATATTTTGTCAATGAGGCTATAAAATGATGACTGAAAGACAGACAGATATCTTCCAGGGAGAACTGACGGAGAAATACTCGAACATTCAAGAAAGAGAGGTTTAACTTTCACAAACTGCCAAAGGAAGAGAGAAATTCTCTTTCTTGACATTTTCACACCAGTGCTTTCCTGGAGGATTATGTTATAGTCAAACATAACTTATTGACAGTAATTAGGTGAAATTCAATGACTCATGTTATGCAGGAGACAAGGCTGCATGACCTAATGGTCTATTCTGGCCTATGAATTGTTTAAATATAACTAGTTATTTTATGCCTTTTTTTTTTTTCCAATTCAACATAATATGGCAGTTCATCAAGATAGAATGGTTATTCCTAGTAAGGAAGTGATAGATAAATGTGGGTAATGTTCACTTGAAGATTTCAATGGTCTGCACATCTTGATGTGGTTTCTTTCATGGTTTTGCACATGAAGGACTCTGCAGAATGTGGGACATGACTGAGCTCATGGTCTGAGGTTATATGGTATGATATCCAGTTCTTACCAAAAACCAGAAGGCTCATTTGAATAGGCTGCAGAGATCCTTTTCCAGGGAGATCACCGCATGGGGTCTTCTCCTTTGGTGTCATGTTTTTCAATTGTGAAATTTCAACTGGTTCTGAAGACAATAAAGGTCAAATTATCAACAGGGCAGAGAGTGCGCGTGGAGGGCACAGAAGGCCAGTTGCAGCTCTGATCTTGTGGTTAGTTCTGTTAGCTGCCCTGGGCCCTGCATACACTGGATATGTTGGGTATGCTGGATACATTCTATACTGCTCAACAGCTACCAAGGACGTGTAGGAAGCCCTGATTTGCTTGCAGTCACTTTGTACCTACTTCTGCTCCTTTATGCATTCACAGGAGATTACTCCTTTGGAGGGGAAAAAGATTCCAGAAATCTGGGTGCACAGTGCTGAACTGACTTGCTCTTAAACTCAAAAAGTTCTTCCTGTACCTCCTGCTCAGTGGCACCCAGGACTTATACAGCAGGACAAGCATGGTGTGTGAAACAGTTCACCTGGAGAATGGATGAGTAATCATCCTGGGAACATGTGAGGTTCCACAGTTTCAGGCAGGGGGAACAAAATAAGTATGCAGCTGCATCCCAGCCAGCTTCAGCTTACAAAGCTGGTTGGAAAACAGTAATCCTAAACTTGTCTCTAGCATCACCCTTTCTCCTTGTGTTTCATTACCTCAACGTCTGCCATAATGGACTGTGTTTTCAGTGCTTTTGTATCATTTATCGTGGCAGGAGTGATGCCTGTTACAAGTTTGCCTTTCAGTGCAATACATAAAAGAGAACAGATCAGCATGTAGCATCCTAAAAATATTATTTTTGCATTTTTAATATCTTATGAGAACACATTCATCTGTAAAACCATGAGAGGGCAGCATTCTCTCTATCATTCATATCCTCTTTCTGCTGGAAAATTAAGAGTGACTTTCTTTAACATTCATCTCATAAACCTCAGAGCAGTGTTATATATAATTCAGAGCTTGGTTCAATATTCTTTGTAATCAATAGGAATGTTTCCCTTGATTTAAATAGGTGTTGGACTGAGGCTTCAGTTGCTCACAATGACATCAGGAAGAAGTCTGCATAATTTAAATCAGAAGATACTGAAAATAAACAGTCAGGAAATAATTCTGGTGGTGGTTAACCATTGGAACAAAATACCAAGAATACTGGTGTGTTCTCCACTCCTTGGTGTTGTTGAATACAGACTAGATGTCTCTGGAAAAAGTGGACAAAAGCTGCTGGGTTCAATACTGAGGTAGTGGCGTGGTGTTCTGTGAACTGCGTGGCATAAAAGAGAAGTTGATGCTGTATGTATGCAGAAAAGATAAGCCACACTTTTTTTTTTTTTATGCTGTTAGTAATTAATCAGTGGAACAACACATTAAGATGTCAGGGACTGATTTTACAATCAAAATGGGACGTATTTGCACATGATCTTCTCTAAGTCAGTTCAGAGCTTTTGTATCATCTGTATTACACAAGCAGTAAGGTTTGCTAAGCAAAACGATCTCTCTGGCTCTGGAGTCCATTAATCTGGCCAATATGATTAATCTAGCCAATACGGTAGTTTCAGTGCAAAATTTTACAGCTGTCATGTGATCCTTTGAGCAACATGCAATACATTATTGTAGCAATAAATGATGGGGGGTTTTAGAAGAATTAACTGCATTTTTTGCAAAATTAGAACAGTTTAAGATGGAGAGAGGTTTTGAAAAGGGGAAGCAGAATTGTTTACTTCCAAATAATTGCTTCAGAAATAACTTAGGCCACAATACACCACAGATTTTTAATCAGATGAATATTTAGGTATCTCACAATGTTGGTCCAATGTAGAGTGGTAAATGCTAATTAGCATTCTTGCTTGCAGGGTCAGCAGAGAGAAGGAGTATTTAATGAACATGGAAACCAAGCTATTCTTTCAATACTGCTTGACATGGTGACCCAACTCCGACCTCTGCGGGTTTGTGATGAAATTGTGTTTTCTTATTTGTTTGCTTCGTCTCCTGCTGGTGAGGGAAATTCCTGTATGTCTCTTATTGACTGTATTTCAGTAATTTCAACAACCCTAAAATGATGCACAAAGTTTTCACTGTGAATACCCTTATGAGGTACCACAAACTGTGGTTTCACAGAAGAGTCATTGGGACAAATGCAGTGGTGGGCAAACGTACACAATTCAGAAAGAGTGACATGCCGAAGCAACCATCCAGCATGTGAGAAAGCAAAGGACCTCCTCAAGGGTTGGCAGTAAGAGAAGGAAAAATATTATTTGATCTATATCTACTTGCATATAGGTGTTATTTGATCTATATCTACTTGCATTTTCTTTCACTGATATGCACTATTTAAAAATGTTTCCCATTTTTTCAGAGGGAAAGAAGTTGTGTCTATCTGCGATTTTTAATTAGGACCATCATAAAGGAAAATGTTAATTTTCTAGTTATGTTTTGAAGACTACTAAAGGGTGTTAGCATTTGTTAGCTTGAAATATTATCACATTGTTTCCATAACAAAGAAAAAATGTGAGGTATTATTTAATTTCCCGTAACTTGCAGTATAAAAATGAATTCAATAACAAGTGAGCTTTGCCAAGACGACTGTGTATTTTTTTGCAGAAATAATGTAGTTAGTTCAGACTAGCCCACATTTTACATGGGGTTTGAATTAGCGCTTTTTTCAATGGATCTTAAAAACTTCTTTTTTCTGCTGTTCAACTTGATAGTGAAGCTCCAGTTCAGGAAGGTACTTCACTAAATCCAGTTGTCAGTAGGCCACAAGTGGTGTTCCCCAGGGCTCGGTTTTGGGGCCAGTCTTGTTTAATATCTTTACCAATGATCTGGACGAGGGGATCGAGTGCACCCTCAGTAAGATTGCAGATGACACCAAGCTGGGCAGGAGTGTTGATCTCCTCGATGGTACGGAAGGCTCTGCAGAGGGACCTGGACAGGCTGGATCGATGGGCCGAGGCCAACTGTATGAGGTTTAACAAGGCCAAGTGCCGGGTCCTGCACTTGGGTCACAACAACCCCAGGCAACGCTACAGGCTTGGGGAAGAGTGGCTGGAAAGCTGCCTGGCGGAGAAGGACCTGGGGGTGTTGGTTGACACCTGGCTGAACGTGAGCCAGCAGTGTGCCCAGGTGGCCAAGAAGGCCAACAGCCTCCTGGCTTGTATCAGGAATAGTGTGGCCAGCAGGACTAGGGCAATGATCATGCCCCTGTAGTCGGCACTGGTGAGGCTGCACCTCGAATACTGTGTTCAGTTTTGGGCCCCTCAGTACAAGAAGGACATTGAGTTGCTGGAGCGTGTCCAGAGAAGGGCAGCGAAGCTGGTGAAGGGTCTGGAGCACAAGTCTTATAAGGAGAGGATGTGGGAACTGGGGTTGTTTAGTCTGGAGCAGAGGAGGCTGAGGCGAGACCTTATCGCTCTCTACAACTACCTGAAAGTAGGTTGTAGTGAGGTGGGTGTTGGTCTCTTCTCCCAAGTTACTTGCGATAGGATGAGAGGAAGTGGCCTCAGGCTGCAACAGGGGAGGTTTAGATTGGATATTAGGAAAAATTTCTTCACTGAAAGAGTAATCAGGCACTGGAACAGGCTGCCCAGAGAGGTGGTGGAGTCACCATCCCTGGAGGTATTAAAAATATATGTATAAGTGGCATTTCAGGGCATGGTTTAGGAGACATGGTAGTGTTGGGTTGATGGTTGGACTTGATGATCCTAGAGGTCTTTTCCAACCTGATTCACAGTGTGAGTAACCCTATTCAAAGCAATGGGCTACTGACACACTTAGAGTTAGACATGTGCTTACATATCTCAAGAACGAGGGCCTGGCACACAATGAAACTAGTTGGTGCGTGGGGGACCCACACATGATTTGAGTCTTGCCTAACTTTTGATTTGACGTCTGAGATAGTGCCTGCTGCTCTTAGTTGGCATGTGGGATGCCACTGCCTCATGTTCAACCTTATCTTAAGCTCATTTATTTGGGTAACTTTAAAGAGGGCAGAGCCCCATTTTGAAGGGTGTAAAACAGGGAAGTATAAAATGCAAATACTTAAAACACGCCCCAAAAGAAATGTCACAACATGCAAGCAAAATCAATAAGGTAGTAGCAGCAAGCAATGTCATAGCTTTATGCCTCTTCCTTTTTGAATGGAAGAAGGGGTGAGGTTGGGGAGGGAGGGGTGAGATGAGGGAAAGGCAGCAAGGCTGCTTGAAGATGTGGAGATAGAGATAAGGGCTAGAAAAAACCCACCTCTCCACTGTGGGACAATGGAAATCCACTCAAGACTGCTCAGAGGTCCTTGACATGGGTTCCGCTCCAAATGTACGAATTCAGTCCCCCCTTCTCATTGAATCGGCAAGGAAAGCCAACAGGATGGTGGGCTGCATCAACAAGGGCATCACCAGCAACATCCTGGTGCATCCTGCACCTGGGGAGGAACAACCCCAGGCACCAGTGCAGGTTGGGGGCTGACCTGCTGGAAAGCAGCTCTGTTGACAAGGACCTGGGAGTGTTGGTGGACAGCAAGCTGACACTGAGCCAGCACTGTGCCCTTGTGGCCAAGAAGGCCACGGTATCCTGGGCTGCCTGCTGCCAGCAGGCCATCCTCCCCCTCTACTCTGCCCTGGTGAGACCACATTTGGAATACTGTGTCCAGTTTTGGGCCCCCCAGTTTAAGAAGGACAGAGAGCTGCTTGAGCAAGTCCAGCGGAGAGCCACAAGGATGATCAGGGGACTGGAGCATCTCCCTGATGAGGAAAGGCTGAGAGACCTGGGTTTGTGCAGCCTGGAGAAGAGAAGACTGAGGGGGGATCTTATCAATGCTTATAAGTATCTGAAGGGTGGGTGTCAGGAGGATGGGACTGGACTCTTTTCAGTGACGCCTGATGACAGGACAAGGGGCAATGGGCACAAGTTGGAACACAGGAAGTTCCACTGAAATATGAGAAAAAACTTCTTTCCTGTGAGGGTGCCAAAGCAGTGGCACAGGCTGCCCAGAGAGGCTGTGGAGTCTCCTTCCCTGGAGACATTCAAAACCCGCCTGGACGTGGTCCTGTGCCCCCTGCTCTAGGTGTGCCTGCTCACGCAGGGGGGTTGGACAAGATGATCTCTGGAGGTCCCTTCCAACCCCTACCGTTCTGTGATTCTGTGATTCTCCCACTCTGCTCAGTGCTTGTCAGGCCACACCTGGAATACTGGGTTCAGTTTTGGTCCATGCTATACAGAAAGATGAGGACAGGCTGGAGATGGTCCAGAGAAGGGCCACAAAGACGATCAAAGGACTGGGAAGCCTGCCATGTGAGGAAAGGCTTAAGAACTGGGTTTGTTCACCCTTGAGAAAAGAAGGCTTAGGGGAGACCTTATCACCATGTTCCAGTATTTATAGGGTGGCTACAAAAATGAAGACTCCCTTTTTACAAGGAAAAGTTTTTCACAATGAGAATAATCAGCCATTGGAATAATCTCCCCAGGGAAGTGGTGGATTCCCCAACATTGGACGCTTCTAAGATTTGGCTGGACAGGGTGCTGGGCCATCGTGTCTAGACTGTGCTTTTGCTAAGAAAGGTTGGACCAGATGATCCTTGAGATCCCTTCCAACCTGGTATTCTATGATTCTATGATTCATAAATAATTAGCTATTTGCCAAGTTTCCTTTCAAGTGTGATACATGACTGGAGTGCATATTACCTGCCACTTGCTAGTGTCTTTTAAACAAAAGCCTCTACCATCGCATGGCAGGGAGAGGGGAGATGGAGAGAGAACCGCCACTGTCTGGCTTTTGCTGTTGCCAGAGTGGCCGATGAATCTCCTTCGTCACCCTTCTCGTCTGCATGTCTGGCTTTAGTTTGCTTTTCTCTTTTCTGTGCACTGCTGTTGTGGAAGGCCATGGTTTTTGACTCATTTTAACAGTCAGCTGATGTATTCAACAGGGAGCTTATTTTGCTAAATAAGCTACAAAGCAAAACACCAAGAAGCATATTGCAGTGAAATAAAATACAGACTCTAATTGATGCAGTAGTTTTGAATAAATCTTTCCATTGTCACAGTCAGCACACTAAATGCCAAGGCCTGTCAGCACCACTTCTTAGTTACCTACCCAAGGTAATTATATAGCTCTTCTCACTGCAGAATCCAACTGTACCCCAATTTGAGGTATTAACCCCAGTTTATGGCATTTTTACACAAACACAGTAAAAAACCAAGGCAAAAATAAATGACAGACTCCATCTTGCAAGATAGTCAGATCCCATCTCTGCTTGCAGAGCCAAAATAACTTGGAGATCACTGTAGATGTCTTGCTGGGAGTGCGTGGGTGAGGCGGTGCCACGGCAGAGAGCTGAAGTCAGCTCTTTCAAAAGCCTTACAGTGGGCCACCCGTCCTTTTGTGGAGAAATGGCCTTGGGGAAGTAATGTGCAATTTCTCTGTTCTCCTTTTACGTCCATTCTCCCAGGCAGTCCGAGTCCCTGTGGGCATGAGGCCGAACATTCGATTTAACAAACATTTGCAAACAGCCCATGCCACCCACATGTGAGGCTTATAAATAGTAAATTTGCTGGAGTTAGTTATGGAACTGTGATGCTTTTCATCCCTTTGCAACTTCAAACTCCACATGTGAGCAGGAACAGCAGCCGCTTTGTCCTTGGAGTTGCTCGAGTCTGTACGGAAGAGAGGCATCCAATGCGCACTTATGCTGAAATTTTAACATCTGTACTTCTGCGTGGCTACCAAGTGTATTTCCACTTCAAACATGTACATGTAAAATAATTTTATAGGTGGAATGGGAGGAAAAATGAACCCCCAGTTTATGAGAAATACGAGATGGTGGGAGCAGAACAGTGGATGTCACTGATCGCAGTCTTCTGCTATTGCAGGCCAGACATCACACGGTCCCTTTCACAAAATTAATGGTTTAGTGAAAAAAAAAAGTTCTGATATGAGTCTGGCCCCAAACTGTGTCCTGTGCACCCCACTGGCTTCAGCTGGCATCACTGGGTTGTATGTCAGATTGCAATTAGGCCTTTGAAATTAAAAGAAAAAGAAAGGCCTTTTGTGGCATTTTGTGCAGAATAATTTAAAATAATTTAGGTATTTAGGCTTCCAGAACTGATAATATATTTGGGGGAAAAAAAAGGTCAATTTTTAATTTTCTCAGTTTTCTTCTGTTTTTCACAGGTGACCTCTTTCGGTTCTCCTCTTGCACTAAAGGGCCAAAATTTGTCCTGGTGAATTTATCTGTAAAAATCTATTTAGTTCAAGATTCTGCTATTGTGAAGAAATCCCATTGTATTTAATGAGAGGTATTCAGTCAGGTCCTATAAAAAGTATTATTCCCCTGCAAAATCTGCCCTAAAAACCTTTTAGAATTTATTCATGATAGTCTGTAGGGTTTTTTTTTTTCCAAACTACTATATGGCAGGGTTATAATTTTGTATTAAATTCTAACAGCTCAAAAAGTATGAAAAGATAATAATTTTCTATTAAATGCTAAAGGACTTTTCTCCATGAGGATATAAGCAAGCCCTACAGGAACTGGTAGTTATGCTGCAGAAGGATTTTTCAGGCTTAGAGAGCTTGGGGGAGGGTGTTTGAGTGCATTAGTATTCACTCCACATTCTTGCCTGCTGTTCCACATGCACTGTTTTGTGCCTCCATAAACTGCGCTGGATGCAGATCAAAATTATTTAAAAGAATTCACTGGGAAAAAATAATAAAAAAACAACAACAGAGCAGCAGTTTCTATGTATTTCCACATTGCATTCATTTTCATTGACATTTACTGTTAGCCTTTTTATAGCAATATGAAAAAAAGATGGCAGAAGCAGAGAAGGGAAAGGCTTTCTGATAAGAAAGGCTTTTACATTTTAGAGAGGAATTCTCACCACAAATCAGAGTGCTGTTAGCTTTCCTTGTGTAGTCAGCATCAACAATTTAAAGCAGCAGAACTGAATTCTTTAACTGAAAGGGCACTTTAAAATTATTATTATTCTTTTTTGTTTGCAGTATCTGCCTATATATAGGAAAAAGTATGTTCACTTCTGTGTTAATCCTTTTTAACGGGGCAAACATCCACTTCCTCTCTTCTTATTTTTTGCTTCTCAAGACTCTTGAGTCCTAAGCCAGTCCAAGAGCAGACCTAGCCAAGGAGCCATGCATCCAGCTCCCCAAGTCGAAATCATAGCTGCAGAAACACTTATTGCAAAATATCATGAAAGATCAAGTGGGCATGATCACCTGCAATACATGGCTTTATCAAGCAAGCTCTGCTTTGCTCCTGCTAAAACAATCTGCTTCTTACTAATAGATTGGGGGGATAAGCCTTTAATTTGTTGTTCACTGAGATAAGCCTCGTTCATGGCCCACTACCACTGACTCTAGGCTCCTTAATATTTGTCCTAGTAGTGATATTCTTGAATCCTGATTCAAAAGGAACATGGTAATACGCAAACTTGTCTCATGGTACAAAGCTGTATTACCTACTTTGATAGCAGGCCAGAAGAATTCTAGTATCTCTAGAGATATGACAGTATATGAAGATCGCCATGCAAAAAGAAGGAGCAAAGGCTAGAAAATTGAGAGGGCGCATCAAAGGCAAAATCCCCCAAACGCTGGGAGGAGACAAGCTTAGTAGAAAGCTGAGAAGGAAGCATAGAGTTTTTTAGAAGGGTGAAGAATGGTGGATTCAAGTAAGAGGTATATCTTGCACACACACATACATACAGAAAAGTCAAACATCCAATGCACACTGCATGAAATATAGCAAACCCACGGGACTAAGGCACCATATGGTAGATGCAAAATCTTTAAATCAACAGCATTCCCTTGTGGACAATAGTCACTTGTCTGTAGGCAATCTCTTTAAAAGCCCTGGTCTGTGCTGGGTGAAGCGCTGGAATTTGTGCTGTTGCTCTCAGGGTGCCACCCTGCTGTGCATATGGTGATGGAGAATAAATATGCATGAAGCTGACAGTTAGTTTGGCTTCCACCAAAGCTTAATTTAGCTCACTTGTCAGCACAGAATAAGAGAAATTAATAACAATAATTAATAGTTCTTTTAACACAGCGAGTAAAGAGCAGCATGTGATAAAAATGCTAGATCTGGGAAAACTTCTGAGCTGGGAGACAAGGACTATGCAATGCACTCCACATTGCCAAGGAGGTAAAATATACTTTGCAGGGCACTGATGGACTAAACAAAAGAGAAAGTCTGGTCAGAGGGAACAAAGGAATGCGCTGGAGCATCCAGGGAGGATGTAGCGCAGTCCACAACTGCTGGAATGCATCTCCTGAGGAGGCTGAAATTCCTTCCACCTTCTCCCCCCTCCTTTTTTTAGTTTTCAACCTTCTCTGCCAAGAATAGGACAAAAGCTTTATTATGCCTGAAGTTTGGCCACAAGCAAAAGTACCTAAAAGGTGCTTCAGAGCATTTGTACATGAGCGTGTGCTATTTCTGCAGGGACGTGGCAAGCTTTCCGAGTGACTTTTGCCATCATCCACAAATTGCATATTCCTTCTGTGTTACTTCACGAAGGTCCCTCCTTTTTTTCTTGGCTTGCACCACTGCACTTCCTTTGAAGCCAGAAGCTGCAGAGCTGACACTGTACAAGGAATTTCAAATAAATTCTGATAGCCGTTTTGGGGAGGAAATGTCGGGCGTTTATTATTGATTTTTTTACTTTATTGTGATTGTTTCTGTGTATAGTCTTAAGTGGGGCTTTTTGAGGGTGGTGTTGCACGAAGTCTGAGGAAGGCAGCATACTTTCTTAAGAAACTTTAAAGTGGTTTTAAAAGTACAGCAAGTAGACAGCAGAGAAGTACATTCATTTTTTATAATATGTATACACAGATATATTACATACACTTTAAAAAAATCTTCCTTTATACTCACCTGGCCTGCCCCTCAGACGCTCGCCTCTCACAGGCAGTGGGTTGCTCCCAGATTGCGTGGATGGACTAGAAAGTAGAGAGTCTTCAAACTTCATTCAAGAAGGGTGATCTATGAATGGAGGGCAGTACTGATGAGGACATAGAGATGGCTGTGGGAAAATGGGCAAGCTGAGGCTGGCCTCAGTGGCATGGTGAAGGAAACAGAATCCACATCAAACAGAAACATGAAGATAATTAGGAAGGGAAAGGACCATGTCTCTCTCAAAGCTGTGGACAAGATGCTTTAACTCAGTTCAGTGGGAAAGGGAGAGGCTGTTGGAGAAGTTCAAAGGACCGTGGTACTGATATGCTAGAAGGCAAGGTCAGAAACTTTTTATAAATAAGGACAAAAGCAATGCTTTATGTGTCTGAAATTACTGGATTTCTAATGTTACCTACATACTTCACAGGACTGACATACAGATTGCTTGATATTTGCAGCTGGAAAATACCGCTTTTATCCCTAATATTCTTTCTTTGGTTGATTTCCTTAAAAGGCTGCACTCTCTCACAGTGCTTTTTCTGTCCAACCTCAGTAAAGTCTACACTTGAGGTTCCAGTCTCTTATCTGATCTGTGTTTCAGATTCTTCAGCATTCAACATCCTTGCTGCAGAGGTTTACTGCCACAAAAAGCAGCCAAGGTCCTGTGCCAAGGAGCAGCCAGCTTCTTCTCATAGATGGTAACTGCCTTTAACTACTTTCCTGGTTGGAAGGGGAGAGCCTAGCAATCCACAGGTGGTGAAACCATTTGGATGTAAATGATACAGGCTGTCCATCAAGCTGCACAAGCCAATAGCTGGTTCACAGTTGAATGAACCCAGTGTCTGAGAGATTTAAATTCTGAGCATGTCGCAAAAGAACCTCAGATGTCCATGCAAAATTCATTGAAGGCCGAGCACGGCATCAGTGCTGGCCTGACATCCTTGCGTATGTGGAAAACCAGAAGGAGGGAAAATTGGTGCTATGTTAATACCACCCAAATATACACAATGAAGTCAGACTGAAAGCAATGAAATTACAGCTGCTCCTCATGAGCTAACGGGACCATTTTCCTTAACCAGTGACCTTCAATTACAGAGTAGCAAGCAAATTAGTAGAGACAAAAAAGAAAAACCTGTTAGCCAGAAAGTCTTACTGGCTAAAGCTTGTCTTGTTTCAGTTCCAGTTTCCGTAGCTTTCGGTAAAGTATGTGCTGTCTCTTTTGGAGTACTGGTGTTAACTGGAAATGTTGATTCCAGGAACAACGAATTCCTTCTTATCAAATGGTTGGGGTTTACGACTGAGTTTTTCAGAAGACCTTAAAGCTTTTTGAGTACTTGAATGGTCTGAATCATTGCAAGAAACCTCCTGATGCCACAGAGATCAAGTTAAGAAGAAATTCAAGGCCAAAAAAGCCAAGGCGGAATGACTAAATGAAACCTCCATTTCTGTTCCCAGCACCACCCTCAAAACCGCCATTTCTGTTCCCAACCCTACAGCATCCCTTATGCTTAAGGTTGTTTGCCTGTAGGTCGGAGTGACTGTGAAGCAGGCTGGGGTGCAGATTTACAGTGCAGCAGTTTGGTGGCCCCCATACAGAGGTACAGGGCTTGCTCTCAACTACTGCCATCTGAAAGTTAGGAGTCCAATCCTACTTGGTTCAGGTTGCTTACACAGCCTGAAAAATTCACAAATCCAGATAAGTGATGTGGTATGAGTCCACTTTGAAAGAGGAGTAGAGAAGATAATGTTATTTGCAAGCTAAGGGTGCCCACATAGGGAACCAGCACTTTTCGGATTCACAGGCTGATTTAATTCCCTAGGTAGACAAGCCCCAATAGCAAAGAATATAAGGCTTTTTCTCTTTGAAGTTGGAGGAGGTGTTTGTATTTATTTTTTTATGGCTGGTAACTTTATACACGTTCTGTGACTAATTTTTCAGTTCCACCATTGCAACCTTCAAATCCTATAATCCAAATCAAGTTCTGTTTTGATAGGACATGCTCCATCTTTCCTTTTCTGGATACATAGTTTGACAAGTGAGGTTTTCCTTTTGGTATATTAGCATCTCGTATCTGCCTCAGATTTACAAAGTGAGCCAAGGTCTCAATCAAAAAGAAAAAAAAAAAGAGGCAAAACCATTTACAAGATAAAACAAGCCACACAGTTAAAAGAAGATAGCCACTTACGTATAAGTTTTCTTTTGACAACACTGTTAGCTAAATACCTTTCCTCTTCCTTCAGTATATGTTGGCATGAAATCTTTTCCCCAGGGTTTCTGAGTTATATGAGAGAAGCAGGATGGGGAAATATCACAGGGGGTTTTCACATACTTCGTCAAAATCTGAGCTACCTGAACCACTACACTGTTCACAGATTATCACGTTTCCTTAAGCCTCCATTTTCAAAGTTTTCCCAGGATAGTTCGGATCATCAACTCTTACAATTTAAACAGAGAGATTAATTTCTAAGGGACTGCTGTAACAGCATGGTGGAATGCCAGATTGTTTCATTCTTGCAGCTACTAATATGTTTGCTTTCTGAGGCAATTGATCTTTCTGAGATCCCTCTTCCCCTTAGTTTGACAGAAATCTGGTAATGACGAAGCTCTGAGTGTTCTCTAAATGCAATGTGTGGTGAACTTTCAGTCCCAAGCCTGAAGCCACAGTCTTCCCACTGTTTGTTGCTTGGGCTCAATAAACATCACACTGATATATTGAGATGACTCAGCTACGCAGCGTTCACCTGCCAGCACCAACTCACTGGTCTGGACTTGTGAGTTTTTCCAGATAGCAGACAGGCTGAAAGAGCAAAGCCATTTATAGACCTGGTGATTATAATGATGCATGGGAACAAAAATAGATTTATAACAATCATAACATCCAGGACAGCCATACAAATAGTGAGGATAAAAAACAGGGAAAGATAAATACCTGTCTGGAAATATGACTACTACTGAATCAATAAGCTGATGTCCTACCAAAAGCACGTCATTATGAACTGAGAGAAATGCGGTATCAGTAACTTTCAGTCTGCCCAATGAAAGTCGTCCTTTTTCTCCAGTTTTACGTACTATTACAAGTTGCAATGAACCATTTCTGTTAACTAGAGGGCTGTTTCTGCATCACTTTTAAATAATGATTTTTAAAACAAGCTAGTCATATTCCTGTAACATGGAATGGACTACTTCATACCTATATTCACCACTTTAGGTTGTTAGTAAAAGAAGAAATCCTGATTTTTTTTTTAGTTTCTTTCCCCATTACATGTTGTAACCTATGTTATGGATAATGAATAATTAAAGGGACTTAACTTTTAAAAACCAGTTTTGGACTGTGTCCCTTTGCTGTTATGGCATGTAGTCACAAACGTGGTTCTTTCAAACACTGCTGAGAACAGCTTGGTTGTAGCATGGACAAGTGTTTATTACAGGGTTTACTGCCTTGTCCTATGATTCCATGCTCTGCAAAGCACATCTTAACTAATTCCCAAAGGCAAAGTGGCAATGCTGAAAAGCACTTGTGAAAACATTCAAACTGCAGTTTAAACCTTGTTAAGGCACAGTTCTTCTCTAAAAAGTGACACTAAAAATGGCAGTGTGGGATCCTGTATTTATTGTCTATTTGTGATTTCCAGATCAAACATGCTAAGTACAACTATATAGTTCACTCCTAACATCCATAGCCAGCTCCACAGACTCCAATGAGATTAGATAGTTGAAACTTTCATGTTCATGTATCATTAAGATGATGGTCTCCTTAGCATCTGTCCAAACCTGCTGTCCTCACTGAAAGAGATACACCTTGGCCCCCTTCCATTTAGCTGAATGAGCTCAAGAAGGATCTGTTTTCTTCTCACTAACCTGTGTCAGTTTTTTTGACTGCTTATGGGAGTAAAACATCTTTTCAGGCAGGTCAGCAAATCTAACACTGAACACAAGTATACACAAAGCAGATGTGTTGAAGAAGATGCCTCTTCTCAACCATAGACACGTTTTCAGCTAAAGAATTTTAATGGTTTTCTAATTTGTTTTCTGGTCTGTTTCACGGCATAGAATATTTCGATCTCTAGAAAATTCTGTTATGAACAATATTCTCTATGCACATTAACAAGGGGCAATGGGCACAAGTTGGAACACAGGAAGTTCCACTTAAATATGAGGAAAAACTCCTTTCCTGTGAGGGTGACAGAGCAGTGGCACAGGCTGCCCAGAGAGGCTGTGGAGTCTCCTTCCCTGGAGACATTCAAAACCCACCTGGACGCGGTCCTGTGCCCCCTGCTCTAGGTGTGCCTGCTCACGCAGGGGGGTTGGACGAGATGGTCTCTGGAGGTCCCTTCCAACCCCTACCGTTCTGTGATCTGTGATTCTGTAACCTGTTAAAACACAGGCTTATGAGCTACATTTTTATTTCTTTAGAGAGCTGGCTGTTTTGTATTTATGGCTGGCACCAGCAATGAGAAGACACAGCCCAATCCAAAGCCCACTGAAATTCAGTTACACTGTTCAGTTAACCACAGGGAGCTTGCTATAGATTTGGTGCTTTTCTTTCTGCTGTATCTGAGCAGGAAGCAATCAGCCTCACCCACCTCTCAGTGACTGCTGAGTTGACACTAGAGCTTGCTGTTCTCAGTCAGGAGAAGACACATTGCCATGTCCAGCTCTTGGCTGCTGGGGAATAAAGCTAGTTTGGCTTCAATAACTTCTGCTGGTGGAGTTGCTATAACATTCTCGTGGACACTTAAAGTTGGTCCCTATATGGAGAATACTGTGCTCATGCTCAGCTACCCTTATGTTGGCAATGATGGCCATTTCAAAAATAGCCCTTCCCTGTACTGCACAACAAATATGTAGAAACGTAGAGGTAGATCCTGTTTATTAGTACTACTGTCCCTCTATCTGGGCAGTATGCTCATAAATATATCTCAGGATAGATGTGAAAGTACTAAAGGCTCTGAAAAGATTACAGGACCAGTTACAGCATCCATTCAAGGCACAATAGTAACTGAGTGGTGACTACTGCCCAACAGATGCCAAAAATGCTCCCTCAGGTGGTAGAGTTTCTGTGCCAGTTTTCACATCATCTCTTACAAAGAACTCATCGCTAATTCAAGTGTCTTGAGTTTTTATCATCCTGATAAGTGTAATCAGGATCTGTTTCAGTCTTAGGTTATGCTTGATGGGTGTTCAAACAGTTACCGATATGTAAAGAGCAATGCACGAGGCTGTCCGTCTAGAAGACGATGGTTTCCTGACTTAGCGTAGCTGAATTTTTGTGAAACAGTATGCAGGCTTTTTCCACCTCAGTCTTTTGCCAATCCTGCATGGCCTTGTGACTCAAAGGGGTAAAACTCCACAACCCAGAGCCAACATGGGCCCCAGATTTCAAATGCTCGAGAGCTGGAATATCCAGAGCTGAGGTTTTGGTCTGGCCTGTGAAAAGGGAGAGAAAACCATCTGTGAAAACTGGAGGCACAATTGGGTTTGGCTTCTACCCCAGGATCCCACAGCCTCCCATAATCACTTTCTGAATATTTGCAGGTTGGGAAAGAAATCCTTTCTCTGCACCTTCGCTTGGGAAGCAGTGCTGAGTTGCTCCTGGTACATGCAGGTTCCCTGGGGCTTCCAGGGAGCCCTCCGAGAAATCCAGGGAGGTAAGACCAGCAGGGTTTAATCCTTATGGCTTTAGAAAAATGCCCTTTTCTAACTAAAAGGACCACATGGCAAGCAGGGGAAGGTAGAACAGGCCCTTGAGTGGGGCCTCCCCGGTGGACAAAGGTTTGCTGAAAACACTGAGCTTTCCCTTTTTCAGCCACTGAATGCCACTGGAAAATCACGACTGGATGTGCAAAAGCTCTGTATGGTTCCCTCAGGTCTCTGCTCCTCACACAGCCCCTCGGGGCTGGTGCTGGCTGGCAGGCGACCCAGGCAGCGGGACACCCGTCATGTCGCTCAGGCCTGCCTTGGCAGGCGGCAGGGGCAGCAGGGCTGTTCCTTGCATTCCTGCCTCAGCACGGAAGGGAAACTGGCAGGGATCCTCCTTCCCCTCAGGCCTTCCCTTCCTGGCCTTTGCTCCCCAGCCAGCACCCTTCCTAGAAACCCCTGGGGAGCCGAGCTGAGCCGAAAGGAGCCCTCTTCCTCCCCAGGAAATCGCAGTCCCGCGTGTGCTGCAGGGCCCTGCGAGCAGGCGGCCGTGCTGCTGCAGGGCCATGGGGCTCAGCCTCCAGCAGTGATTTTAACCATGTCTGTGTCTCCCGTGAGCCTGGGGCGCCGAGGGAGCCGCCATGAGCCCAGGGCGCGCGTCTCCCCTCCAAGCCAGCTGCTCAGGGGAGAGGTGGGGGAGACAGCCAGACAGCCAGACAGAGCCCAATTAAACCCTCCCCTGGCCAGCCCCTGACACTCCCTCTTGCATTTTCCAGTCTGTGGTTAGAGCACTCAAAGGGTTCCATTAAGTCATCAAGTTTTACAGGTTCCTTAAAAAAAAAAAAAAAGAGGGGGAGAGAGAGCAAGTGAGAGAGAAAAGTTTGGTCATGGTAGGGAATGAGTGATCAAAGCTGAGCCAAAGCTTCCTGTTACACCGGGACTATATATATATCGTGTCTTTAATGTTGGGGGATGTAAGCAGGCTGCTAGGAGACTGGAGCGGGAGCTGACTCTCTGCCTGATTTCCCAGCTCGCTGAGGTTTCTTCCACCGACCACAATGAACAAGTTCCTGTGCTGCACGCTTGTGGTAAGTAAGTCCCTTCAGAGAGGTAGATAGGCTTTAAGATGCATTACAGCTTCAGAGATCAGGCTGTAAAGACATAGAGCTTTTCTTCTGGGTTTTTTTTGTTTTGTTTTTCTCGTTTGGGGTTTTTTGGGGGGTTTAGGGGTGTTTTTGCCTTCTCTCCGTTTTCTTGGTAAACCCTTTTCATTTCATAACACCGAGCTTTCCTGGTGAGGTTTGGAGTGCAACGGACACGTCCAGCTCCAGGGAGGCAGCAGGGATTTTAATCCCATTCTTAAGGTAGTGGCATGATTTGCTTTTCTTTTGCCTTTTTTCCTATCTTTGTCTCTCCTTTTGTAAGGCTTCATCGTACCGGGCTGACACAAAACACTGTATCTAGGAATGAATTTAGAAACTGTAGGCTGGGATGTTTGGTTTTGATTTAAAAAAGCTCCATCCCTGCCTGTCTCTGTAATCGTTGCTACAGTGGCAGTGGTCAGTATCTCAGATACTGGGCTGGCTTCCTTACCCGGGAAAACCACTGTGAACTCCAGAAAAAAGCACAAGCGTGTGGTGCTTGTTTTGGCTTAGAAAATTCAGCTTCATGTGGAAGAAAGTAATGAATTAGTAGCTGTGTCAGTCGCTGTTACAGAAAAAGTTGTGTTATTAAATCTAGTATAAGCCCCTGCTTTAATAAGTTTTTGTTTACTTGGTGATTTAGCAAGATACTTTCAGACACAAATTTAGAGATGTTAGCAGTGCAGTAAATCTTTCAAAATGTCATTTAATCCATTTAGCCATATGGAATTGTATATGATGTCAGATTAATTAAAACCTCCGTACAGGCAGATACTGTGTAACATCTATTTGGAGGCTATTCATCTTTTGGATAAGAAAACATTCAAAGGAAAACATTAAAAAATAATATTCAGAGCAGGCTGTTATGCATGCCTGCGCCGTAACTTGTTTCTGGGATGTTTTGGTGAGTACAGTGGCATTAATGTTGTGGCAGAGCGTTAGAACTGAAATCCATTTATTTGGAAAGCTTTTTATAAATGCAATGAGATTTCCAGGATCCGATGAGTAATGCATGTTTATTACTCTCTGTACAACTTTCTGAAAGAGCTTTTTGAGAAACAAACCAAAGTAATTAATGGTGCAAGGGAAGCAAAAATTGTCAGACTCATGGTCAGCAAATTGAAACGCAGGACAAGTTTTTCATCTGATGTATGATGTTGTGCCTTCTTTGTCTGTATAAAAGCACAAGAAGTTAATCTGGGAATTTCAGCAATAGCCTGTTATCAGTGTGGCTTCTTATCTGTGGCTGTCATGAAATAATCACATCAGTATTCTGATTTTGATTAAATGTTATGTGCCTGTTCATGTTCTCCCATAAAGTAATAGTGTTTGGTGAAGTTCAGCATAATCCTCTGGCAGATGAGTCTCAGAGCTGAAATACATCAGTGGCAGAAGGTATATACCAGAGAACTTCATCATTCAACTGTTTTTTTAAATTATTTTAAAAGCAATTTGTTTAAAATTATTGTGAAGTTTAAGTACTGTCAGATATGCTAGAGCTCAGGAAAGTAGTTTTAGTACCTGTTTTATAAAAACACTGGTAAGGGGCACTACAGCAGTTCAGAGTTGTATGTATTTGGCTCACATACCTTAAGCCTGGTTTGGAGACACCATACCTAAAAAAGACTCTTTGGACATAATGTACTTTGAGCCTTGGCCTCTCTGCTAAGGTTTCAGAAAGGGGACCTGCTGTGGTGGTGCATGCGTGTCCGTGTTGTTTGCTGGAACGGAACAGTAAAAGTGCTTACAAACAGACAAGCCTTATGAAATCGGACTGAATTGAAAGAAATTCCCCAGAGCTGGATCTCATTACTTGTCACGTAACTATCTTGACCCTTCAACTTGACCTTTCTCTATTTTGGATCTCTGGGTGCATGTGACATGCTTTTTCTGGACGGTCTGTTGGGTTTGCTGTGTGTAGGCAGCAGTGGCTTTGCAGCCCGAGAGGGTAGGAGTTATCTTTCTGTCTGACTTTCTTCTGTCTGTCTGCATGTGTGTTGGTTAAAAATAAAACACCAAGGTTAGGAGAAGAATTTTTAAAATATATTGTAACAATTTAAATAATACCCCCTGATGAAATCTCACAGAAACTTTAATTTTATTCCTTCTGTATTTAACTTCTATGCTAGTACATTTACTACTCTGATGGTCTTCCTGGAGAAAAACACCTGTTTGCACATAATACTGGACATACTGTTTCTCTAACTAGATGGGCAGTTGTTAGTAATTCCATTCAGTGCAAAGGCAGACTGTAGTCATTGGTGGTAACAGCCCAGGTTTGTGTTATCTCTAAATCTTGTTGTCACTCTGATGAATAATGTTCCAAAATATGAGTTACAGATAAGAAAGATCTTTTGGTGAGTAGCTAGTTAGACTTTTCTGCCCTCTCCCTCCACAAGCTTCCAGGCAAATTTAACTCACATAAACAAACACTTTCAGTTTAACACTCTTTTGATAAGATACAAAACTGCTGTTCAGCTGAATGTCATTTTCCTGCCACTGAAAATGAAACTATAGTTTAGGCCCTTAAATTGCTTTGTGAATGACAACTAGTGGTGCCTTACAAAGTCTCTACGACATTTGAATTGTTGACATATTGCTTTACTGACAGAGAAATGAAGACAGTGGTTGCTAGCCTCTGTTTCGAATACAGGTGGCTCAGGAGAGCCACTAGTTATATTCTTTATGTAAAAGAGCAGCCTCCACATTATAAAGCATCTTCCATACATAAATAGGTCCTGTTATGTCCAAAGTGAGTGGATTGCATTGAAGTAGTTGGCAGAATGGTGGAACAGCTTTATAAGCTAAACTCAAACCGGTGAAAACAACTCCATTTTAGCTTTCATTGTGTTCTTGAGACTCAGCTGCGGTCTGCCGAAAGGTGCTTTGTCTGGGCTGCGGTGTAAGTGAGCCTGCAGCGACTCACAGGTAAGCAGTGCTGCGCAGCTGTTGGACCAAAGAGGTTAAATTCGATGATTGCATGGAGCCCTCCCAGAACAGCGAGGTGAGGAGAATGAGAGTTGAGTATCTTCCAGATGGATGGGAGTCATTTCTCCCTAGATGACAAATATTTTGCAATGGTTATTTGCAGTAGATGGACATGGATCTAATTCAGCATGACACTGTCACGTGCTGGATCTAGAGATACTGTGTTGATTTGACAAGCTATTGATTAGGAGGACCTCGTTAATATATTTTGGTGCTATATTTTGCTGCTGGGATTTCACTGGGGTCTGTGAATGATTTCAGTGAGGCATTCTGCCTAAGGGCTGAGGGTAAGTGAAGGCCTCCTGCCTTAGCTTTGTCCAAATACTTTGTGTAGAAAGCAAAGTAGGAGAGTTGTGAGGTTTTACTTTGAACCCAATGCAAACACTAGGAGAAATCTGACAGATGCCTTGAATGATTATTTATCACGCAGGAAAATATGCTTCGGAATAGTTGTGGAATGCAAAACAGAAACAGATTTATCTTTCTCAGCAAATTAAATATTCTCCTTTGGTCTACAACCAAAAACCACAAAGCCAAGCTATATAATAATATTTTCATATGCTGAAAAGCCACTTTCTTTTCTCTCACAAAGCAGTGATTTAAGGGGATGATGCTTGAAGGATTTTTGCTTTATGTGCTTTGTCTTCCAGTTCATTTTAATTCAACAAGAAAAAGCAAGCGGCTCTTTGCCTTACATTTAAAGATGAAAGAAAAGGGCGTGTACTTTTTTCATGCCCAAGATCTGAAATAAATTTTACAATCACATTATTTCTCTTTCAAAAGCTTCTTCTAAGGGCTGAAATAAATGGACTGCACAGGCCTTTTATGTTAGCATTGTGTATGCTGACATAAAGGTGGTACGGAAAAATATAGCTTCAGGCCTAATGTGTTGAGTGACGCTATCAAAGAATTGCTTTTTAACCTTGGGTAACTCATTTTGAGTAAGTTCTCAGTGTTTACTTGCATGACACTGGCTTACACTACACTTGTATTTCAGTATTTGCAGTTCATCCCAGTTCCTCATAGAGAGACAGTCATCCAGGATTTGGCCCAGGGAGATGGATGAGGACTGAGTTTTTCAGTCCTTTCAGAACTGAGCCCATGACACTAGAACTGAATTTCACCCAATAGGTTGATAGATGTAGTTAATGATACTAGATTTTGGTTTGGTTTTGTTTTGTTGTAATTATTTTGTTGCTGATAGCGTTTCATACACATAGAACAAAAACCCCCAACCTTTGGGATTGTTTTTTTAAATTGAGCCTTGCATTTCACTACCCTTTGGAAAACTGTTTGCAGCTGAGTGCGCTCTGAATCAGACTAGCAGTTATTTTGTTGAGATGAACAAGATATTGAGTATGATTGGCTTCTGTCGGTGTTGGGATATAAAGGATTTGCTCAGGGTTTAAAATTGAAAGAAACTTCCAAGATCTTTCCAGTCCGTTCCCCAACTCTTCCGGGAAACCAACTGGCATATTTAATTTCAGAAATGCATTGAGAGCTATGTTTAAACTACTTGGGTTTCTTGCACCTGCTTCTTAGTAAAGCCTGTTCCCAAACTTCCTCTGATGAGAGAATCGCCTTTTCATTTGCCAGCATTATCCTTTAATGGAGAAAGTTCTCTCTCCGTGTGTTCACTGTCTATCTGTACTGAATCTATAGGTACTGTTTTGACTTGCCAAACTATTGAACAAGTCAAGATCCTCTTCAAGATGAAGCTCCCCATTTCCTTCTAAACTTTCTCTGTACCTCTTCCAGGTACCTCTTCCAGATTTCCTAATCGAGGATGAACAGAATTTTACACAATCTTCTAAATGACAGATCCATGACTATGGCCCAGTGTAGCACTGATAGACTTGAGCTTTGGTTTCTTAAGGGTTAAAAGGCGAACATGCTCATTGCCCATACTTCTGATTCCAGTAAACTGAAGCCAGACTTCTAGTTTCTTCCCCCTTTCAAACTGGAACTTGCCTTCTTCTCCAGCAAGAGCAAAACAGGCCAGTTCCAGAACGATTATAAGAGAAATCCTGCTTTCCGTGAAGCTTTCGGGAAGTCCAATGTTCAGAACTAGTAAGTTCTGATCATGGCATTTTCATGTGCTCAAACAGTGCTATTTCTTACAGCAGAGATTTGGGTGTTTAGTCCATAGCCAGCCATTAAGTATGGGCATTCAGGTCAATCAGAGGTTTTATGTGGCTGAGAATCTGCTATGAAGTTGTTCATAGCATAGTTTAGGAAGAGGAATGTCAGGAATGACATAAAATGCATTTAATTACGATTTTAATTTGATTTGGTAACATGCTTTTGAAGGGCCTCTCCTTATTTACTGTATTTTAGTTTGCACATCAGAGCAGACTTGGAGTGCACAAAGTGGATTTACAAAAGTAAACTGGATTGATGAAAGTAAATCCAGAGACGGACTCCAGAGACGCACCAGATGTACTGTAACCACAAATGCGTATTCGGTCCATGAGAGCAGACTGAAGTTCGTCCAAAATACCCCCTCTGAATCATGCATAATGTGGGTGTCAGGTGCTCAGCACCATCTGTTTTGCTCTGCAAATCTGCTGTAACAGGTGATCCAATTTGCTAATGTAAGCACAAATTCAGTGTGTCTCAGGCGAGGAGAAAAGACGATTTAGTGATGTTCCCATCTAGCTTATTCTGGGAGCTGGGGGACAAGAAGAGTCTTTTCATTCTGTTTGTGCCAAGTTGCTGCAGTAAAACTAGTAAAAATTATACTTAATTACCTTCCACTATTCTTCCTGCATTTTTACAAAACTTCTGAAAAACAGACTGCTGATTTTCAGGTTGCATATTAATATTCAGAATACTCATGTGGGCTAGGTGTTTTCAATCTGCATAGAAGACAATCTTGCAGATCTATTCTCTTAAGTATTATTAAGGGGCCTACAGTAGTCCTACGAAGAAGTGTGGTATTGGGGATTGGAGTCTAGAAATGTATTTAACAACATACTAATGGCTGTACTGGGTCTAAGAAAAAAAAATCTAAAAAAATGCCCTAAAAAGCCTCATATGCTGTCTATGGCAGGCCTTGATAACTGATGCATAGAGGAGATGGAAGAAAAGGCAGGAAAATAGCGATATTTTTCCAAAACACTCTTCCACACTCAAGCAATTTGCGGTTTGGGATTTCCTGATTAAAAGGTGATGTTTATGTTTAATCGCCCTCTATTGTTTTCCTCCATTACTATGTCAAGTAACATTTTGAACTAAACCATTTACAATGTCCTGTAGCAATGAGTTGCACAGCTCACTGTACTGACAGGATTGTAGTAGTCAAACAGTAATAGTAATGGTAATCTAGCTCTATGTTGAAAATGATGTATAAAATGTTCTGGTAAAATACTGAGATACTGGTTGCGTTTATAGCTTTAGTTTGACTGCAGAATCTTTTCTGATAATTGTTTCGTAAATAGAAGAGTTGGATCCTGCGTACATATGGCTCATCCACTGATGGAAGGATTGTGTTGGATTGTTTTCACTCTTTATTGGCTTGCTTCACCTGTTCTTCTGGAAGCAAGTGCCTCCGGTTTACCCTACAAAACCCCATACTCTCATACCCTGATTATTGAATTTGAATTATTTTTAAATCCTGAATCATCCCCTGCAGCAAAGCTTCTCACTTGCCTCATACATGATTTACAGTGTAAATGATTGAGTAAGGAAAATAGAGAAAATCTTGTTGTTCTTGCTCCTGCACGTTGCAGAGGGGAGTTAAGTAGTTCTGAAATGGTCCACATAACTGTTCAGCACCTGAAAAATGTGTCACCAAGGGTAGAGGCACAGCCCAGAGGAGCAGATTCTGCTGCAGTGACAGCTTGGGGATTGTTGAGAGATGTGCATTGCAGAGAAGGAAAACTGGCATTTCTGCACGCGGACAAGCTGCCTGCACAGCTGGTTGCTGTCCCTATTCATTTTCACAGACGTATCGTTCAAGTATTCATCAGTGTTCAAAATTTTCATCTGGGTTTCCACAGACATCTGCATGACATGTGGGCTGATGCTTGTCTTTGTAGTATCTGTGCTGCATGTTGCAGCCTGTTGTGTCCTGCAAAGGGAATGTGTGTGTCCACGTAAGTCTTGGACTCTGGGATGCTGTATTATCTATTATTGAATAAAAACCATAGAAGAAAAGCTGACTGATCACATCAGCAATTAATGGGATTACCAGGACTTCCTTATTACTAGATTAATAGCTGAAGATTTACCAAGGGTGGGTGCATTTTTCATCAATGGAAAGCCATTCACTATTAAAAAATGTGCTGCACCCTCTTGTTAAATAGATCACATGAAACAGATCCAGTCATTTGAGAAAAATGGAGCAGTATATCAGACTTCAATGAGTAATAAAGAATTTCTCACAATGGAAAAGACTGTGCAGTGAGACCAGAAGAAACAGTGGAATCTCCACCTGTAGAAATCACAGATTGAACAAATTACAGGGTTTACTCAAGGGTGACTATAAGAGGCTGTGGGGAGTATCCACACTATCTGCAGCCTAAGTATAGATGTAAAAAAGTGGATTCGTAGACAGGCAACAGGAGAATGCACTGAAGATTTTTTTGTTAAGCAGTAAGAGTTCCTGATTTAGGCACCTAATATTACTTGGTGCAAATGCTGTAACTTGTGTTAGTGCAGATGAACGATTAAATTTTCCTTTCCAACCTTAATAAGACTGTCACTTAAGAAGTGCCGTGCTGTGGCAGAAGTGAAGCCCTTAGATGAAGCCTCTTTAGGAAAAACAGAGTTTGAATGAATAAAAAGGGTTAATTCCACTTACACTTTGGGGGCATCTGCACTGGAAAAGAGGAAAATACCTTCTTGAAATTGAATTGGCAGCTCTGTCTTAGCTGACTAGGATTAAAACAGCAACAAAGACAAGTCAGTTGGATCTAGAATTTGAATGGATGCATAGAAAAAAAGTCTTAATTCAGAGATTGAAGATTCAAATCTTCATTTACTTCGTCTTTGTAAAATGTTTTGGAAGAGAAGTGGCACATCAGTCACACAGTGCTGGGATAGAGCCGGCTTCTCAGTGGGGAGAGTGAGCTGCCAGCAGACCTCATGGGGCTTGGGGCAGTGCGTAGGGAGTAAACCTGAAAGCTATTTTTTTGATAGGCTGGTGGAATCACAGAACCACATTTTCAGTTGCAAGACCAAAATCATGTGATATGGAGGTTGCCTCTGCAGAAGGGACAGGTCATCTCAGATCGCTAGATCCCAAATCGCACCAGCAAAGCAGACCGTTGCAGGAAGCAGGAGTGTAGCAGTCACGACATGCGTCGGTACTGAACCAGGTCCTCACGACAGCCCTAAGCCTGTGGTTTTGGACATGAAGTGAAAGCACTAGCCTGGCCTCTTCCAGCTCGTGCAATTAAGTCCTTAATGTACCCTTCATAAACTGCAGCAATCTTTACTGAAGCTGCATCTTCATACTTGACATAGCTGCCACGTTTTATCCCCAGGGCTGCTGCATTTCAGTGCAAGATTAAATGGAAGGCATTAAAAGGTAACCTATATTGTTCTAGCCATTGCTGGTAAGAAGAAATATTGTAAGGAATCACCTTTAAAGGTATCTGTGGTAATGGTGCAGTATGCTGGTCAGATTTGCATGCTCAGATACCATTTCTTTTGCATCTAAAGTACCTGATACTTAAGAACACAGGAGTGCATAGTCCCCACCTTGCTGTGCATCGAGCATGTTGCCAATGAAGCTAATAGGCCAGGTTCTCTGGTGCCAGGCGGTAAAAGGTCATGCCCAGTGATACTAAAAGGGTGTAAATGGGAGAAGAATAGGATCTACATCTCTGGAAGAACAAGGAAGTACTTACATTGGGAAGATTTGCTGGATAAGATCTTAAAATTTTCCCATTCTGAGATAGACATAGGAGAGTCCGGAAGCTGGCTAATATTTTCTAAATTTCTAACACAAATATTGTTTTTTTATGGTAGCGACATGATTAGACCGATAAAGTCATTAAAATGTAGGTTTCTTTGTGACCACGGTGCTCCCCAGGACTAAAGCGAGCGATGTTTTGTTTTCCTGTTGCTAGCTCTTGGATATTTCTGTTAAGTGGACCGTCCAGGACAACTCTCCCAAGTATCCCCATTACGACCCAGGGACATCTCGTCAACTGCTGTGTGACCAGTGCCCCCCTGGGAGCTATGTAAAGCAGCACTGTACCGCCACCAGCCCGACGCAGTGTGCCCCGTGCCCGGATCAGTACTACGCCGAAGAGTGGAACAGCAACGATGAATGCCAGTACTGCAGCGCCGTTTGCAAAGAGCTGCAGTACGTCAAGCAAGAGTGCAGCAGCACGCAGAACCGCGTCTGCGAGTGTGTCGAAGGCAGATACCTGGAGCTCGAGTTTTGTGTAAAGCACACGGAGTGTCCTCCTGGATTTGGTGTTGTACAGCCAGGTACGTACCACTTGTCAATATGCACAGACTTAATTGGAGCTCTCCTGCACGTCGATGACTCGTGACAGTTACAAGATTAGGAAAGAGGCTCGTCCAGATGAAATTACAGGACAGTAAATTGTAAAGCCAATTGAACCTGTTCCTAGTCTGCATCATTTGGACTGTAGCCAAAGGAACATTTCCCAGTGGAATACCCTGCTCCTACTGTAATATATAACTTAATGGCAGTAGCAAATGTAGCAAATTGCACTCTAATGAGAAACATGATGGATTGCCTCTTTTAAAGGAACATTATCTGGAATGTAGTATTTGTGTGTGTGATAAATAATAATGTTTTTCATTTTTAAATCCGCTGTTTCAAGCAACTGTATATCTTGACAAACACCAGGAACACTACGTGTTTGACACCAAGTGTGTAATTATAACAATATTAATATAGCTCTAGCATCACAGCAATATGTGGTAATAATTAATTATCGGCATCCTAAGTGGAACTCTTAGGGAAACTGTTATCAAACAAACAACTGTTTCTTTGTCAAGCAGGCCGGCATTGTGCTGTGTGTCTGGTGGGGATACAGAGCGAAGCGGCGCTTTTCAGTGGAGAGTATTCTTCATTTAAGACAACATAAATTGTTAAACCAATAATAAGTTCTTCTCTCAAAACAAAGTACACCATTTATCATTTGGCAAATGTCATGGCCCAGTTTAGCTCCAGTATTTAATACAGCCTGAAAGAATTGTTAACTGTCATTGTGCCGGAGATTGATAACTGCCTGGAGAAGAGCACTGACAAAGGGAATACAGATAATCAAAGCATCTCAGACACGAACCCATAGGCAACTACTCTCCAGACTACAGAATTGCTTCCCTAGGAATTACATCTACACAGTGAGAAACACGAGGGCTGGCCGGTACATTTTAGAGCTATGCTCAATGACAGGTCGGGAGTCCTTTCTCGCGTTATGAACATCTCATTGGAGAACAACTTTGATGGAAGGAGTGATGTCGCTGCTGTAGCTGCTCGCTATTCCCCTAGTAATTGGTTAACTAAGCACGACCCTGATGGTCTTGCCACTACTAAGCATTTCCGCTGGCAGCTACCGCATTTCCATATTATAAACCTAAATTGTTATACCCAGGGGCTTGGGTTAATGAGGTTCCACCGTACCTCAGCAGCAAGTCAAAAGGGGACAGAAACAAAAGTTCTCAGAAAGCCTGTTTGGGAAGCAAAGAAAGACGTATAAATTCTCTGAGCAACCAGCCTACTGCATCCCTGTGAGCACTGTGAAACTGTGGCAGACAAATTTAAAACCCTCAGTTCAAAATGAAACAAACTTTGGAAGAAGATAAATGGTCGAATCGTGTAATTTATTGGAAAGTTGGTTTCCAAAAGACCATCAGAATGAACCAGCTAAACCCAAGCAGACCTCAAACAAGGAATGAAAACATTGTAAAAATAATTGCGTCCCCCTGTGTCAATAGCCAGTTTTGGAGGTGAGGCATCGACGAAGAATTTAATAAGCATGGACCACACTGTGTCCCACTTTCTGCCATATGATAGCCTTGAACTTTGTAATGACGTAAAATCAGGTGAAATAAAACCTAAGTGTAGAAAAATATGCTTCCACTGCCACACAGGGAGATGGTGTGGTCCAGTGTCTCATTCAAAGTTTAAAGCATTAGAAATCTGTTTCCCCACTGCCGGTCGCTCATGATTACGTTGAGCAGATCACTTTACTTTGGTAGTCCCCTTTTGTGAGTGTTGATTAAGGTTTTGTTCCTTTCTGCTGTGGCTGGCCCTGTACGTGGCAGGGTTTTTAGCAGCAACGTGCTGGAGAAGCAGCGCTATGGGGCTGCACTATCTGCCCAGCGGCAGCTGCCGTTTCCCCGCGGAGAAGGGGGGATTCCAGCCAAATTGGAGGGAGCGGCAGGAGGGCAGCTGGGCTGCAGCCGTTTGTGCCCTGAACAAGAGCAGCCAGATAAGCAGTGAAGAAGAACCTGGCAAAGCTGGGAGGTGACTTTATGTTCAACCCTGAGAACGCTGATGGATTACCCGGTTTATTTCCCTCTTGCACCACAAAGGTTATACGGGAAGCTCTGAGCGGAGCGATGCACTGTTTGCAGGGACTCTCCTTTCTTCCCCTTCCTCCCTGCTAGAACACAACAGCAGTGTGTCTGTAGCAGGGAAAGTTGCTAAAAATTCAGACTTCTCAGCAAAGCTAATTGCTGCCTGCTCAGGTGCAGGCGTTGGCTGGAGTTTTGTACAGCCCAGAGCTGCAAGCAGCGCACATTGGGCTAGAAAACACAAGGGCAGACGCCGCTGCTGCGGGTTGGGCGCTGGCTGCAGAAAGCAGAGGGTTTGGGGGGTTTGGCAATACAGGGTCTCTGATTTTCAGATGCACAACTAAAAAATTCTCCTTTGTTTTCACATGCTATCTGATGAAAGAAGTGCTAGGTTGGGTGTAGGCAAATATTATTCTTTATTTCACAGCTGGTTGAAAACTGGAGATTCGTACTCTCTTTGTCTAAGGAAATGCCCAAAATAAATAAAATTTACTTAAAAGCTAGCATTAAAATAAGCATCCACATGTAAATACTTCCAAAATACACTAGATGGAGGCATTTTCTTATTCCAATATAATTTCCAATTATTTCCAAATAATCTTAAGCATGTGCTTAAATTCATGTTCAGTAATGCAATATTAGATATTAGACTCTAGGCACTTGCTTAAATGGTGGCTGAATAAAGATGAATTAAAAGTGAATATACAGCATTTGCTGGTGCTGTTATTTTCCTGCCACTGGTGGTTAGACTGCATTGTTTCAGATTTCATGCATTAATTTTCTTCCTCTTTGTCAATGTGATAGAACCATATATTATAATTCTATTGTTGTGTCATATATTTGATTCTGAAATAAAACTATGCTTTATAAAACACCAAGCAAAACATATGTATGTATATTAAATATATTTGCTTTATTGGACTATCTACGTTCTTTGCTTTAAATAATATTTTATTCAAGCCCAGGAAAAAGTTCAGAAATGTTACTGAAATTCTATTTAAATTTATTATTTAATATTTGAGCAGAAAAAGTACTTTTCAGAGGGTCTTTAGATGATATTTAGTTGGGTTATATTTTTAGCTAGAACTGAAGTAACGCATTCGAGTAGGGTTCTGGGCAGATGTTACTGAGTACAATTGAGAGCGGTTTCTTGTGCCATTTGATTATTTCACAGAATATTTGTACAGTTGAAGGATGAAGGGCAGACATCATATAATGTCTGAATAGACTCAAGTAATTACTGACTTAGAGATATTACCTTACTAAATTACTGATTTAATCTGTAATTACTGATTTTAAAGTTGGTAGCAAGTGTATGTAGGAGTGCTATTTATTTACTCTATTACTCCAGCAAGAACATCATTCTCTTAAAGAAGCTTTTTAATTTTTTAAAATTAAAGTGTTTAGTTTGTTGTTTTTGTTTTTTTTTAAATGTGATTCCTTCATAGATCAGAAATGTGAAAAGCAGAAGCATGACAATTTTGGGAGGAATGTTTTCTTTTATTTTTCTATTCTTGCATTTTTTTTCACACTTGAGGTTATATGTAATTGGATGCATTGTTTTCCTGTTTCCACAGGCACGCCTGAGAGCGACACTGTATGTAAGAGATGTCCAGAAGATTTTTTCTCAAATGAAACATCATCCAAAGCAGCCTGTCTAAAGCACACAAACTGTAGTGCACTGGGTTTCAAAACAGCATTGAAGGGAAATGCATTTCGTGACAACATCTGTCAGGAAAATACAGATACGGCACCCCAAAAATGTGGAATAGGTATGTATCATACTAAGGAAGAGTGCTCTGAAAACATACCTTTAATTACAGTTAAAACTAATGTATCATCGTTTATGATATAAATACCTAGCTTGTTAGCCATTTGCCTGCTATGGTGATGGTTGTAGTAGAGGTTTAGTTCTTGTAGGTCAGACCAAACAGAACTCAAGCACAGAGAGTGACAGCACTATTAAGACCACTTCTTAGTTTGTTTTTTAAGCATTTTTTTTTCTTATCATCCTTGCTACTTGCTTTGTTTTCCAGAGATGAGCAGGGTAACAGAGATCGGAACAATTGCCGTATTCTTTTTCTCTTTCTCATTTCAGATGTAATCTTGTGTGAGGAGGCTTTTTTCAGGTTTGCTGTTCCTAGTCATGTCACACCTAACTGGCTGAATATACTAGCAGACAGTTTGCCTGGAACAA
Organism: Anhinga rufa; assembly: GCA_013400875.1. NCBI lineage: Eukaryota > Metazoa > Chordata > Aves > Suliformes > Anhingidae > Anhinga > Anhinga rufa. The sequence continues at coordinate 60,235 of VZTV01111249.1, forward strand.
AGGTTAGCACAGAAAATATCGAAAGGATTAAACAAAGGCACAGTTCTCAAGAGCAGACCTTCCAGCTTTTGAAATTATGGAAGCAGCAAAACAAAGAACAGGATATGGTCAAGAAGATTATTCAAGGTACCTTATTTTGATAGCACATATATTAAAAGCAACCTTCTAAATGGCATTTAAAAAATTGCTTGGGATCGAATACCTCCTGGTGACGTCTTATGCTCTGAGGAGGACCTGCAGGGCTTAACTGAGATTTATTGATGCAGTAAGCACAGTGAAGTCAAGGGGAAGCAGGAAGAGAATTCAGCTTCTTGTGCTCAATCGAGGACTGAATTCTTCCCAGACTTGTAGCCCCCTTGGGAGCGTGTGGTGTCACAGCCAAGATCCCCTTTTGCGACTGCACAACGTATGAAGAATTTTGATCAAATGGGGAAAATGTTTCCCACTGTTATATCTGAGCAGTGGCTGTTGAGGTTAGAGGGAGCTGGATGCCTGCAACTGAGAGTGCAATTTGTTTTCTGTAAAGTGGAGACTGACAGCTTGGACTAGGACATCTATTCACGGAATGGGGACGCATGGGAGTGAGGAATATACAGACAGGCTTTCCCTTCTTTTTGCTTTCCAATACCTATTTGTCATGCCAGTTCACCGCTTTGTTTGGGCTGAATCTGCCAAGACAGGTGTCAAAGGTGAAATAGTGCTGCAATGTTAACACCAAGGTTTTTATGAGAGTCAGGCCAACTCTTTTCATGTAAGCCACCATCAACAACTGCCACATTCGAATGACATTTTGTCCACTCAACAGATTTTAAAAATGCTGCAGGAATTTTTTTCCCCGCCTCTCCTTTTTTTTGTATGTATGCTTATGCCAGACTGTGAAGTGCCCAGAATACTCCAAAACCAAAAATGACTAATTTAGCAAAGCTCGCATAGACATTTCTGAAGAAGAAGAGTAAAATTTTCATTCACTGGAACCAAATATTAGGAGTCCTATCATATGGCCAGAGCATTTTACGAGATAGATGAAACAAGTGGATAGCAATAAATACTTGCTATGAAGTTTGTTTGTAATTTGGGGCTGTTTGTATTTGCAAAGTTAATTAAATTCTTAAGTGCTTTTCATAATTGGAGCCTAAAAAAAAGCGTTGCCGAGACAATTACTTGAAATGAAGTAAAAAAAAAAATTTGGGAAGGAATATTAATCTTGAAATTTTTGAATATTTTTACAGGCCATGGTAAAGTTGTAACGCATTGCACTTACCTCTCCTTTCTTTTCACTTTCTATAGATATCGATCTTTGCGAAAATAGTGTCTTAAAGCATATTGGCCACCCGAACCTCACCTTTGAACATCTCAACACACTGATGGCAAGCTTACCAGGCAAGAAAGTGGGAAAAGAAGATATCGAGCGCACAATGAAAGTATGTCAACCTACAGAGCAAATTCTGAAGCTTCTCAATCTGTGGAGAATAAAGAACGGTGACCAAGACACCCTTAAAGGTTTAATGTATGGACTGAAGCACTTGAAAACATACCACTTTCCGAAACGAACCATCCAAAGTCTGAAGAAGGTGATTAAGTTTCTTCACAGGTTTACAATGTATAGATTATACCAAAAACTCTTTTTAGAAATGATAGGGAACCAAATTAAATCAGTGAAAGTAAGATGTGTCTAGTCCAAGATATTTTTCATTCTCCACTGACTATTTTTCCCTAATTACTGCCAGCAGTAATTAAACTGGAACGTTGTTTCTCAACATTATGTCTTACTATTTATAGAAATGCCTGACTGGAATAGGTCTAAGTCTTTTGCAGTGTTTTTGGAGGTTTTTTTTTAGTAAAATCACTTTTGTAAAAGCTATTAACCTGTTGATAACACTAAGCCTGATTCTGCATTTTTGCACATTCAGAGTTGAAAAGCCCCACTATAGTCACTAGATGAGAAAAGAATGCCAGACCAGGCTCTACTACAGTATTTGCTATTTATATTCTTCAAGGAATAAACATTTTTGTTGTACATATTTATTAAGTTAAATGGAAATTGTATGAGACAGTTTTAGGAAGAGAAATGAAAAGCACACTGTATATTTTCTAGTTAAACAAAAATGATCCCATATATTTTTCTGGCAAAATTTTGTAGCATGCTCAAAGAGTTATTAATTTCTTTACATTTTGTATTTAAAAGAAGTATTATTGCTTAGTTTTATTTGTATAAGTTGTGGTATCTTTTGGTAGGGATGTTTTAATTTATCCAATTATTTTAACTCAAATACGGTGAAAGTATAGCGTAAGTGACCTGAATATTTAAATATTCTGTGAGGAAGTGAATGTACCATATTTAAGAAGCTGGATTTTTATATAGAATTTCATAATCTTATTTTATAAAACAATTAAATTTTCCAGTTTACTTTTTGACTGGTGTTTTACTCTTGACTCTGAAGTGGGAACTAATAACAAAGACAGACGATGTGGATTTCGTGCCTTATCTTGGGCTTGGCTCTCTGCTACTCCCTGTCTGGTCTAGCAGTTAATATGTGAGCCGAGTAAATATTGACCAGCGCTGGGTTTTCATGGGCACTGTGCAGGTGTAAAAGAAGGCAAAAAGTATTAAAGGTTCTAGTTCAGAGGGCCCAGGTGGTTGCGATACAACCGATTACAACTCCATAGATGCATTTGGCCCAGCACTGCTCTTGGCCCAGTGTCATTCTTGGAGAGCTCGCAACGTTTGCCCTAACCACAGCTTGTAATTTCATGGAGGAAAGATGATGCACGGCCCTGACGGGCTTGGAAAGCCTCACATATTGCCACTATGTTTAAAGGAAGGGAGCACGGAGAGGTCACATAAAAAATAATAATTTGCCATTGCCTTCAGCTACAGAATGAGGCACCAGCAAAGAGACGGGCCCCAGAAAAAGGGAACAGGGAGTGTATGAGTGTTGTTATCAAAAGCTCACATAATTTTAAGGACCAGTGATTATTCACACTGCAAGCCAAAGGCTTCTGTGGCTGCAGAGGGAGACTGAACTCTTGGTTTTGTTGTTCTTTAAACCACCTAACAGAGCTTGAGTATTCAACATATTCATTTCCCTTGTGTAAAGGAAGGAAAAGCCATCAGCATTTAGCCTATTCCTCTATTACAGATGAGAGGATCTGAAGCAAAGAATGAGAAAGAGATTCCTCGTAAATGCGATAGATGCTCATCAGAAGTGCTCTCCTTATGGAGTGTACAAATGGGACATACTGCTTTAAAATACTTGGGTTTCATTTTCACTGAATTCTCACATCACTTTTGTATCAAAAGGAATAAACTCCCTTTTATATTTCACATGCTCTGTATTAGCATCTCATTTATCAGGGTAGCTGAGAAATGGTGCTGAACACACACAAAAAATTTCTAGTTTGGTTAATCTAGTTGATTAATTTGAAATAATTTACATACTTTTACAACAGAAACTGGTTTTACATATAATTAAAATGTGATAACAACAGAGCGTCAAATTTGCAAAACAGAGACCAGATGTTTCCATGACTCTGCCAGGTGTGGAGGTTTGGGGTGTTGTAGGTATTAAAATGAGAATAATCATCTTACTGGCAGCAAAACGAAGAGGATCCCACACACCTCTTAGAAACATTTCCATCCTAATCCTTTCCGTTAGCTCTGTTTAATACAAAATTTTGCAATTGGTAGTATAGTTATAGTATCAAGTAGTAATACAGTTTAAAAATGTATCAGTGGAATGACTTTAACAGAGCTATTGGCTAGAGAAAAGCACAGCTGCCTCAGTACATGGTACTGTTTTTAATTTACACATCTATATTTCCATATGCCAACTAATTATATGTAGATCTCATTGTAAATAACACTAAAAGTTTGTGGTCCTTCATGAATGACAGCACTGAAGAAGGTGCTCAGAGCCACAGAGTATAGTTTATGCTACAGCTCCGTATGAACATGCTATACCTCGCTACAGTAGAGTATAGCCTTGACTGGATTTCCTGGAAAACTTTAGCATTAACTATTACCTGTGCCTTTTAAAATAGGATTTTTCTTCCCTAAACATAAAGTTACACCTGTTTAATAAATTCTGCCTGTTAAAGCTGATTCAGCTAACCAGGTGCCCACGCTCAGGTGGGCACTTCTCAGCCAGTTTATGCCTCATTTATCAATTCAGCTTCACTCAGCTGGAAGGAATCGAACACTTCACATCCTGAGCAGGCGACACGTAAACTGTATTCCCTTCCCCAAAGAGCCTCCAGCCCAAAATAGCCAAGACAAACAAAAGCGAGACCCAGGATAATGAGGGAGAGGGTGAAGCAAACAGAAAGTGGGAGGATTGCTTGGAAAAAATGTGGGTTTGGGGTGGTAGTTTGTTTTTCAGGGAAGGTTGCAGGAGGAAAGAGGAGTTGTGTGGTGGGCAGCAGGTGGGAGAGGGGTCCCCATGTCTGTGGCACCGAGGAAATGCAGCTGTGGGGAGGCAGAGGTGTGGGGAAGGAAGGAGACCGAGGGCTGGGGGCAACCAGCCAGAGCTGGGCCTTGGGGGTGGCACGAGGAAGGATGCTGCGCTCAGGGTACCCTGACCTGCCGGGGTACCGGTGCCCACCCTCCTCCCAGCCTGGCTGTGGACCAGACCCAGGCGAAGGCAAACGTTTTGCCAGCCCTGGCTAGCGGTGAGGCTGCCCCTGCCTTAGGGTAGAAAGGAGGAGAGGGACAGAGGAACCGGGAGGAGAGAGGAGTGCACTGCCTCAGCTGCCTCTGCTGCCTCTGCTGCCCCCGGGGCAGGGGCAGGAGCAGGGGCAGGGTTTGTCCTGCCATGTTGGCTTCTCCTTCACTGAGAAAAGGAAAAGCGCTTTCGGGAATATTTGACGGAGACAGCAAGATGAGCTTTAAGGCAGGTTCTTCAGCTGTTTGTCCAGCTGTGTTCTCAAGGAGTGGAAAGTACCCTCAGTTACCGAAAAATACCATGGGTTTAGAGCAGAACCTTATGATTTCAAAATCTTCTACAACCCAATTTTTTAGATCTTTTTTTTTATATGCACTTGTCCTCCAGCGAGTCAATCTCTTGGGTCCCAGAAAATACATCGTGTTTTGGAGTGGGAGGGAAATCAGAGACGAAACTAGGCATTAAGCTCTTTAATAATTTTTTTTTTACACTGTGCACATCATCAAGCAAGATAGATTCCTGGTCCCTGACTGTGACTCATGGATATTCTCATAGTAACATTACCAATCAAGGGTATAGTGTGCTATAGACTGAACATTTTTTAAAAAAAGCCAGATATTAGATAGCTTTTAAGAAGTTTAGAGCGCTGGATAGCGAAGAATTGGTTAGGCATGCAGGCATCTGTATCCGAACACCACATACACACACGCACACACTTGCACACACTCACACTCACACACCCCGTACACCGTGAATACAACTTGTACTGGGGGCTTCGACAGGCTGTGGTGATGAGTTCAGTTCAACCAAACCCTTCATCGCCCGCAACACCCGTCCTGGTATGGGTCAGCATTGCCACCTCCAGGCAGAGGTATCTGGTTTGCTTGTGAATCACCTTCCAAGTGGCCAAATTTTCAGCCTTAAAGTAATTCAAAACTGTGGCTCGGAAACAAGCAAATATTTATAGAAAAAAGAACCAGCAATTTCTGCAGACTATCAGTGACTATTCAATTTTAGACAAATGTCAAATATAGGAAATACCTACTCTCCAAAATATTTCTTTGTTGAAATAATACGGATAAACAAAAAAAAATGGACAAAAATAACTGAAAAAAAAAGAGGTTTACATTTTTCTTCCTTTACCTTAATTAGATGGTAGAACCAATATTGGCAATAAGCTCAGTAGTGAAGAGGGATAAAAATATCTCCAAAGCTAAGACTGTAGTCGTGTGTAAGTGACTATTCCCAGCGGAGTCGAAGAATAAATCTATGGGAAAGGGCTATAAGAATGGACTCAGAATTACAATTAATTGAGTAATTCTATTTTTATATTAAAGTGTTGATCTGAACAAAACTTGAGACAAAGTAAAGCAGGTGAATGCAATGTGAACGTAGTTTATTCCACTCATCATCATCCTCATCCCTTGTATTTATGGCAAGTTTGCGTAGGATTCCTCTGTTTGTCTTTTCGCATTTAAAAACAGTTCTTTCATACTACCAGGTTATTTTTTTCAAATCATCCTGACCTTTAGTACCTAGGAGGTTATTTAAAAGGAACCACATGATGAAAGATTGTGGCTTTGGCAATATTTCTTATATGAAGAGGACAGGGCGTGGTTCAATAACGGTGAAGACAGAACTTTCTGGAGAGTATTTTTCTCCTTTTTTTCTTTATCTAAGAAGGAATGTCTTCCTCCACTTTTGAATAAATAAATAAATAAACTTTCTGGCAACTAGGACATATATCATTCTGGATGTGCAGAACTTCGTCAGCACACAAAACGAGATTTCTGTCTAGTGGTAGTATGGATGGTTTGATATTTCTGTTGTGCTTCAGCTCTGCCTGTGGTACTTTAGATGAGTGAAATGATACATCCTAAAGGATGACTAGTCCCATGTAATGCAACAGAAACTCAGTGTCAGTAAGAGATGGATCAGGTCTTTGCGTTCTTTGGAGGGGAGAGACAGAGATGTCAAAGATCAAGGTGCCTAAATACCAGCAGGCTTGCAGGAGCCTCCCTGTCCTGGCTGGAGTTAGGGAAAACTAACATAGACCCACGTTTTCGGGAAGGGTGTCCACACTCAGGAGATGTGTCAATGCTTGAAGAAGGGTGTGTTTTTTGGATTGCAACAAAATAAGCTGAGAGTGGCTGGCAGGCCGGTGAAGCCAGCGGGAAACTGGGCTATTCCCGTCTCCGGGAGGTAGAGAAGAGCAGCTTGGTTTTACGCCGCGTGGGTTGGGAGCCAGCACAGGGATACAAGGAATGGGTAGTTACTGCTGTTGAGATGTGTTTTTGAAAGTCTAAGAAGACTGACATGCTGAAACCTCAAGAAGCCAGAGGAACGATGCAGGAAAATTACACTTTGTGCCTCAAAATCAGACTTTCTCTCTTGAAACAATCGCAAAACCCAAGTACTCAGAAAAGAAGAGATTTCTTTGGCAGGTAATGATGAAGACCCCATAGCAGTACTGGGGTGATTTTGTGTTGAACAGAGGATGCTCACAGGCAAGTGACGGCACACCAAAGCAGTTCAATGCCCAGCTGCAGAAGTGGTGATCCAGTGACGCTACCAAGCAAGAACTTGGACACTTTAAACTCAGCACAAGGATGTTTCGCCCCACCAAGGAAGCTGCTGCAAAGGCCTGTGTGCTGAAACTGGGTCCCTCCCTCCCCACCCCATCACTGACTTAGACGTCTCTGTGAAACATGGTCTTGAGCCTGGCTCTCCCTCATGGTGACATCCACCCAAGTAATCCCTTTAGATGCAGAAAATTGCTTCAGTTTCCTGCCACACCTGGAGCTGCTGGTGCCCACTTCTCGTTGCCCAACAGCACACACAGGTAGGGAGGTGACAGCAGGGGTGGACTCCCTCCTCCCCAGCCTCAGGGGCTCCTACCCACCGGCTGCTGGGAAGGGGCCCTGACACCCTGGAGACAGGGCAGGACGCAGCAGCCTCCAGCCTGGAATGGGGCCACACCAGTGGCTGAGCACATATTAAACAGTTGTAGAAAAGTGGGCAGGCAGGAGATGCGTTTGCATTAAAAAAGCATAGGAAAAAGTGCAGGCAGAGGCTGCATTTGTATTAGATGGGCATAGAAAAAAGTGCCTGCTCGGACAGAAAGTGGTGGCCATGACCCACAATGTTCTCCCTCCTCTTCCCCAGCCTCTGAGGAAAGCAGCCGCATCTGCAGGCTATAAGTCCCTCCCCACATAACCCACCACTCGGGTATTTATCACCTGTACAGTGACTCAGGCTCCAAAAAGAGGACTGTGGCCACTGACCCTGTGGTGAGGATGCGGCTTTCTGTCCCTGCAGCCCAAAGATGGACTTGAGCCATGGGGCTGGTGAGTGCGGAGCGAGCCCGTGTGGGGACGGTGGGTGTGTGGGGCAATGTGTGCTCACCCAAATGCTTTGCATCTCCAGAACAGCGTTGCTCACCCGCTTGGGTGCCACCAGAGGCTGTGGGCCTGGTTCCCCCACGGTTTGTATCTGCACAAATCTGGAGTGACTCCACAGAAGTCAATGGGAAAAGAAAAACATGTGAAGCAGAAATCTTATCCCAGATTGCCTGGGCAGCCAGCAGTTCTTCAGAGGCAGGAAAGATATCTTTTACTCAAAGAGGGATGGATTCATTTATCAGCCAGAATAAACAGTCGATTCTGTAGCTAATTTTGTAACCCTAATATGACAGTAAACCTGAAACTACCCCACATGTTCAATTTTTGTTATTAATTCCCTGACATACAGCATATAATTTTCAAGGGAACCTATGAAGTTTTACTCAACACACAGAGTTCTTATATCCTAACTTCGGGATTTGCAGCAGGGGGGCAAATGCTATATTTTACTCAACTGCACAAGTCTGGAAGGATTTTAAGGTGTAGAAGTTTGCCTTTTTTCCTTTCAAAGATGAAAAAAAAAATCTTTTATTTTAAGCATAATAACTTCAGAATAACTCCAGGAAGTTCTTAGAAGCAGCAAATATTTCCCTGCAGTCATGTGGCACATAAACCCCTATCAGTATGATCTGCAGGGAGTTGTCTGACGGACTAAGCATGCAGTACTGGGAGAGTCTGTAATGAGGCCTGAGGTTTAATTGTAGTTCTGCCCAAGGAAGTATCAAAACCCCTCTGTACAGCACTGTGAACTCAAACTCTGAGTCAGCTACCATTAATTTAGGGTTCTCTTCAATTAAACTAATTGTAGAGTGTTTCTATGTGCACAAAGAGAGGCATTTCAAAAAGAACAATGTTGGGGGAGACGCACACACACAGAGGTCTGACTGTTCATGTCCCATTGTCCTTGTTCCCTGAAAACCGTTCTGATCACACAATAGCCCTACTACCACTGTTTCTGCTTTTTTGCTGTCCACAGTTTATTGATGCAATTCCTTCCTCTGCTCTGGCGGAGTAAATGGCTCTGCTGTTACACCGCATCTTACCCCTCTCCTGTCCAGCCACGCTGTCAGCCTCCTGTTGCCATGCAGAAAACCTGCAAGGCACAAACTGAGACTGCAAGGAGCAGCATTAGCCCCTGAGCCACCCCGCCTTAAATAACTGACCCTATGAAAAATAGTTTGTCAGTGCAAAGGCTCCATCAGCAGTGAATAGGATGGCAAAGCACCATGCTATTTCTCTGTGCTACACTGTGTTTACAAGCTGCTTTGGAAGTGCAGAAATTGCACCTATTCCCACACAAATCTCCCTCCTCCCTCTGACACCACGGTAAGAGGGTGGTTACTGCGACATCCCACAATGTAATCCTGAAGGGTATAGGACAAACTCAAACACCCACAGAATACAGAATAAAAGGACTCTGACAACCAAAAAGCCTGGGTTATATGAAGGGTAATGACTAGGAAAACCCTTAAGCTAGGAAAATACAGTCCTGTGAAGAATCATCATTGCTCCCACGGTGCAGGTATTATAAGACACATGCTCCAGTTTTGCTGGAGCAACAATAAATCTGACATGCAAAAAAAAGCATCAGTCCTGTTGCCTGGTTAGCCTTGCTTAAGGCTAAAATACCTACAAACCCATTCAGCACGGGAAGTACTTAATCAGCAGTTTCCTGGGTTTGCTCTCATGCCCCAGAGATACCATTTCCACAGCAAGTTTAACTACAGAAAGAAATGTATACTTCCAGAGCTGGCTAATTAAACAGTAAATTAAAATAATTACAATATTAAGAATAAGAATAAAAATTTCTACAATTTTTTAATAGCCACCTGTGTTCTTCTTTTGTAGAACACTGGATTTCAAATGCAGCCCTGGAGATTTTATTCATTCTTGCTGCAGAGTAACTTAATGTTCAATTCAGAGATGCCTGGGGGAAACCTCTTGCCAATGCTGGAGGAAGGCTTTGAGTAATTTCCCCACCTCCTGAGCAGTTTACTACCTTCCTGGTAAGGTAACCTTTGGGGAGATAATGGGTCCGTGGCCTTCATCTGCATAATGCTCAGCGGTGTTTTTTAATGTTCCGAGTGTAAGGTGTTTTCCAAAAAATTGCTGTTGAGGCATAACAAATTGGCAGTGTTTCCCTGAAAAATCCCAAGTACTGAATCTTGTGGGAAAGGATGCTGATTCACTGATAGTGATGGCTCAATATTGAGCTCTGATAAAAAAGAAACAGGGCAGTGGCATTTTTCAGGCAGGAAGAAGCAACCTATGGAAATGGGAGAGCAAGAGGGAGGAAAAGAGAATTTTATGTTTTATTATGATTGAAGACACGCTGTAAGAATGGTGAGTTTAGACTGATTTGTCATACATAAGTTTAGCTGATCTGCATGAATGTATTGTATTCAGGTTCTCTGTGTTGTGCCTAAGGAATACAAATTCAATATTAAATTTCAAATTGTGGGGCATTTAGCTCTGTTCTTAACCTGAGCCATGAAGAAAGTCTTCCTTTCCTTTCTCTCCACCAGACTTTGAAAACCACACAATCCTCCTTTCTCTGAGTAAAACCTGAAAAGGATGAGAAAACACTTATTTATAATGGACATTTTAGAACTGCCATTTGTGGGAGGACATCTGATTTATGGTGTCTTCACTTGAACAGCTTATGCCCAAAAGTATAAGGCTATCTTCAGCCCCATGTCAGGTATGAAAAGTTACTTATTACATTTCTTTTTAATTATGACTTAAGGTTTATGCCTGGTATTGTTCGCATGTCCAAGGCTTACTTGTTTCTGTTGGATTTGTAAATGCTTTAAAGAAAAGAGCTACTGAAAAACTAAATTGCCACAGGCAAGTAAAATAGAGCCAGTATGCACCATTGCCAGCATAGATAGTCATTGCTGTGAGAGGAAATGCTTTCAGTATGACAGCTACAGTCTTCTGACAAAGAATTATAAGAAAAAACGCTATTTCAGTGTTCATTCAAAGTAGAGAAAATCTTCTTGCTTCTGGAAAGATGGACTGAGAAGAAATTAATACACCACAGTTTTAGTTCAGCTATACTGTGCAGGATTACCCGAGCAATAACGGCAGCTGCTGGGAGCTAACCCAGCCACCCAACATCCTGTCTCGCAGCCATTTTAATCCCCCGAATGCAATGCTGAGCATCAACCAGAGAAATTCTTGTGGAAGCTCAGATTTCAGATCCACTGGCTCTTCACTTCTCCCTCCCAGACAAGCATTTGCTGGTTGTACTGAAGGGGAATTTTGAGCCCGCAGAGACAAGCACCTGATTGCCCAAAGACTTTCTGGGTTATGCTAATGTGTCTGGTTTCAGTCTGGTCTCCGCAGATTTCCTGTGAACCCTGTTTCAGTTCTTCTTTTCTTGTGAATTTCTCTGTGAAGAGAAATGGAATTTTTCAGTGGATGCCTGATTCTGGCTTGCTTGGACTTGGTGTTTCATGGCTGTGCATTTTGACTTGGAGTTTTATTTTATTTACTGGAAGAGAACGACTGGGCTCTGCAGCCTACCCCAGACCAACCTCTGTCTTCACACTGCTGCAGCTCCACTAGTGGAAAGGGGCCACGGACAATATGAAAGAGCAGCAAATGAGCTATCTAGTTCCTGGAGATGCATTTCCAGCTAGAAGAGAAAACAGGGGTTACCACTAGGAGCAGCAGTCTGGGAGCTCCTATTACCAAGGCTTACTTGCTAGAAACAGCAGGAAGCTCAAGGGAAAAGGGTAGTGCCTGCCTGCTGATGGCAAGAGCAGAGGGAAAAAAAATCTGAGATTAAGTCCATGGATCACTTCTTCAGTGTTAGCTTGAGACAACAGTTTGTTTTCCTTTTAAATGCTTGATTAAAACAATACCAATATGCTACAAGAGGAGCGTAACACTTCACATTTTTGCTGCTCAGTCCAATGTCTTTGTGCTCAGAAAGATTGGGCACTGTGGTTTGTTTGAATATGGCAAGAGAGCGAGCTTTGGCTTGGTTATTCATTAACTGCATCTGTCTGACATGATGCTCTGTTCCTCTCCCACGGCCACAAAGCCACCTCCCTTACAGAGCCCGCGGCAACCATGGACGGGCAGAGCCCAAAGGGGTTTTTCACCCGATGTGAAACTTCCCCTTGCTCTGTCAGGAAGGGATGAAGGAACCCCAGCTGAGAAAGTCAAAGGGTTTAGATCATTCACATGGGAAAATTTGAAAGCACTCTCAAAATCAAAGCCAGGGGTTAAACTAAGCTTTTCCTTCTGAAGAGACTCATTTATTTGAAGTCAAGCAGGCAATTCTGTCTCTCCCTCTCCCAAACCAAACAAAAGCAAATGTAATATTTTCAACTTAAAGCATTTTAAATTAAAACAAGAGAAAAAAATAAATTATTTTCATAATCCCATTTTTATTTTCTAAGCATAAAAGAGCTGAGCTGAGCTAACATGGATGTCAACCCCGCTTGACTGCAGTAGGTGGGATGGTTCCTGTTCACACAAAAGCTGTATGTGCATGTAAAATCAGGGGGAAAAAAATGATTTAAACCTTCAGAAATAATTAAATAATGTATTTATGGTTATACAACAAATGGTTAGATGAATGGTTAGATCTGATTGCTCAGAAGGCTGGGGGACAGAAAATAAAGTGTGTATACTTACACTGTGTATACATGTATTGTGAGTATATTTTCTGAGGTTAAACGGATGCAGAAAACATTTCCTTTAGCAGTCACTGTCACAAAAAATTTGTGGGGCAGGGACAGAATTACTTAATTCCTCTGTGTAAAAAGGACAAAAAGTACTGTCCTAAAACTGCCTGCTATGAAGAAGGACTAGAGAAAACAGGGACTGAAAGCATCTTGTGGCTCCTGACTGCAGCAGCCCTCTTCTGTCGTTGCCTCCATTTTCTGCCTGAGTGGATGGTAGGGAACAAAACGAATCTTATTTTCACCTTGGCTTAGGTCCCTTTTTAAAAAAGGCCCCAATTTGTTACATTATGGTACATTCAACTTGTATAGGCCTCCTGCCCCACTTTCTGCCCTGGCGTGTCCCTGTCTTTCTCTACCTTGCAGGCTGTGCTTTGTGGGATAGCTGTGTACAGCCCACTAATAAATTCAGATTAGTAAATCAAACCCACTAATCACCACATCCAAAACAAATAGGGCTCAAAGTTGCAAAATAAGACAGATTTTGCCTGCACTTCTGCATCTCTTCAGAAGAGAAGCCAAACTTTTAAGAGAGTTGGCAGAAGGTATTAAAAGGAGCTTTTCTCACAAAAAGCAACAACCGGGTGTTGAAGTGATTACCTTCAAAACAGCTCAAAGACAGACATGCTTACTTAGCTTTTTTTCACCTGGGTTATACATTACTTTTTTTCAGACAAAAATTACTTGATTCATGTTCAGCAAACAGTGAAAGCGACTTTTCTTTGACATTGTATAAGATTGTCTGTTACTCAGAAGTGTAGCTCTTTTTTATGGCACAAATGAATAATTGTGGATTCTGTAGAAATTCTGGAAAGAGCAAGCAAGGAGAAAATCAGTTATTTAGCCCTTTCTGGAAGAAAGGCCCTTCATTTCTTAATAATTGTTGATGATCCTGCTTTAGCAGCTTATGTGCATTCACATGGCCTTGAATCAAAAAGGGCCTTTACACTTGGGGAGTGTAACTTGTCCTTCTTCCCATGGCACTGGAATAGATGGTGAGGAATGATGTAATGAGGAAAGGCTTCAGAAGAGCCGACATACTAAGGGGAGTTGAGCCCAGACCTCTCTCCTGGATCTGAGCCACCTTTTGATTCTGGCACAACACTGATTAGGGTCCAGGCTTTCAGCTCTACCCCGGTGCCTATGACTGAGTACACCAAACCCTAACCCTTTTCTCTCCCCACCATCGCTCCTCAGTATGGAAAAAGAAAAAAATCTATATTTCTAGTCTGAAGCCTCACTGGATTCACAGACAGGGAGAAGCAGTGTGAGATGTCTTCCTGTTCAATATATTCATCAATGACCTGGATGAAGGGATAGAGTGTAGCCTCAGCAAGTTTGCTGATGATACAAAACCGGGAGGAGTAGCCAATACACCAGCAGGCTGTGCTGCCATCCAGCGAGACCTGGACAGGCTGAAGAGCTGGGCCGAGGAGAACCTGATGAAATTCAACAAAAGCAAGTGCAACGTCCTGCCCCTGGGGAGGAACAACCCCAGGCACCAGTACAGGTTGGGGGCTGACCTGCTGGAAAACGTCTCTCTTGAGAAGGCCCTGGGAGTGCTGGTGGACAGCAAGCTGACCCTGAGCCAGCACTGTGCCCTTGTGGCCAAGAAGGCCAGTGGTGTCCTGGGGTGCATTAAAAGGAGTGTGGCCAGCAGGTCAAGGGAGGTCATCCTGCCCCTCTGCTCTGCCCTGGTGAGGCCGCATTTGGCGTAGTGTGTCCAGTTCTGGGCCCCCCAGTTTAAGGGCGACAGGGAGCTGCTGGAGCAAGTCTAGCGGAGAGCCACAAGGATGATCAGGGGACTGGAGCATCTCCCTTATGAGGAAAGGCTGAGAGACCTGGGTTTGTGCAGCCTGGAGAAGAGAAGACTGAGGGGTGATCTTATCAATGCTTATAAGTATCTGAAGGGTGGGTGTCAGGAGGATGGGACTGGACTCTTTTCAGTGGTATCCGACGACAGGACAAGGGGCAATGGGCACAAGTTGGAACACAGGAAGTTCCACTGAAATATGAGGAAAAAAGCTCTTTCCTGTGAGGGTGCCAGAGCAGTGGCACAGGCTGCCCAGAGAGGCTGTGGAGTCTCCTTCCCTGGAGACATTCACACCCCGCCTGGACGCGGTCCTGTGCCCCCTGCTCTAGGTGTGCCTGCTCATGCAGGGGGGTTGGACAAGATGATCTCTGGAGGTCCCTTCCAACCCCTACCATTCTGTGATTCTGTGATTCTGCAGGCAGTTAATCCAGCTGCCCATGTTGAGCAGCAGCTCCATGGATAAATAATCTTTCGTTATAAAATGGCTGAGAAGCAAAAGAGGTCTGAGGGAAGTACGGGAGAGAGGGACCACAAAAAGAGGGATTCAGAAAGAGGAGTAGGCAATGGTGAAAATGTAAGCAGGATAAAATAGAAAACAGTATAATTAAAGGAGCGATTTGGTGTAGTATGCTGTGTCCCTGCTCTCACAAGGCACATCTCATGCATGTTAGATATCCTGCATTTCTATTTCTGGTTTCATGTTGTTCATAAAAGAGCTGTTCCTAAGGGGGCTGTTGGTGACCAGCATGCTTAAAGGTGAAGACTGCTACTGCACCCTGGGAAGGAAAACCTGTAAGAAAGCAGAAGCTGAATTGACTTTATACCTACTCATTTATGATATGGCTCCTGGTTTTCTGAAGGTTTGGCATCCACTCGGGAAATCAGAAAAGCTGTTTATTATCCTACAGTGTGTCAAAAATCAGGAATCACCTTCCATTAATAGCTGAGATTACTGAAAGCCTTCACTGAAAGCAAAATACCAGACAGAATGTCCCAATGGGCAATGGGCACAACCTGAAGCACAGCAGGTTCCCTCTGAACATCAGGAAACACTTTTTTATTGTGAGGGTTACTGAGCCCTGGAACAGTTTACCCAGGGAGGCTGTGGATTTTCCAGACTCGGAAATATTCTAAACATGTCTAGACACGGTCCAGGGCAACTGTAGGTGGCTCTGCTTGAGCAGAGGGGTTGGACCAGGTGACCTCCAGGGATCCCTTCCATTTGCAGCCATCCTGTGATTCTGTGAATGCCACAAGGTATGTTCATGCTATGAAACCTGTTGGACCTTGGGCAGAAGGAGCAGAGGCTGTAAATGGTGTAGGGCTATGTCACTGAGGCCCATATCACCTGGGACCATCTCCACAGAGGTTGAGGCACATGTTTCAGAGCCCTCGTCCTGCTGTGGAAGCAATAGTACCACAAGGTGTTGAAGGGAGCTGGACTCCCTTTTCCTCTGCCTCTGTGGACTGGTTTTCCCTTCCTCAGGAAAGCCACTTGCATTTGCTTTTAAAGTCAGTACTTTAGGAAATATTCTTCTGTTTATTATAACAAAGAGGACTTGAAAATAGATGGTGTGCATGTATGCTTAGGTCAGAAGTGCACTTGCCTCAGCTGATAATTATTCTGTATTTTTAGCATCAGGGTGGGCAAATCTTTCTATTTTCTCCATTGGACAAAAAAAAAAAAATATTTCCTTCCTGTTACACACCCAGAACTCACAATGATTGTTATTCTGACGGCACTGTCTACTTCGTTAACGCATGCATGAAAGCTGCTTTAAAGCAGACAGATAAAAACAGCCTGGCTTTATTTTAAGCTTTTCACTTTTTTACTAATGTGAAATTTCAGCTCAGTTGGAGTGATCACTAAACTTTGCAGTCTGTAATTCTGTAGTTCAAATGCTGCAATTCTAACGTAGATCTAATGTGTTCAGCTCAACATTCAGAAATACGTGCTTAGGTATATTCAGAATTACGCTACTGTTTTTCTTGATTGTGCTATTAAACAATCCTCAAATTTTCAGTTTTGGTGAGCATAATTCACAACAAAATCCTTCATTTACTTACATAAAACAAGCTTAAGTAAATATCTTTAAACTACTTTCATGTTTTCTTTTTTTTTGTTAAGATAAAGTAGTGATAAAAATTAATTAAGAATTAAATAATTCCCCACAAAAGCCTTTTTTCCAGACAGTAGAAGCTTCCAGAGATTTACGATGAAGGGATTCTACCTCATTAGGCGGCTAAGTCTTGCCAATCTGTTTACACAGAGAACAAATGAAATACAAGAATTAAGATGGTTTAAGAACTCAAGTGAAACAGCTCTGTAAGATGTTACAGAAAGAAACGCTGTGGAGCTTTTGTTGAAATTTCTATTTATTAAGATGTGACAAATCCTGTTTTCTGGCAAAGTGACCCCAAATCCCAAGTGCCCCAATATGGTGGTAGGGATTTCTCCCACTTAACCAGCTGTGGGAAGTGTGACCTTGACTGGACTGAAGCCCTCCACAATGGCCATGGGACAGCGCAGAGCGATCACAGGGCTCAAGCCAGCTCTTCGGTTGGCACATGCAGACCAGGTGGATGTGAGGAGTCTGGAGCTCTGTCTTGTCCTGCCTACAGGCTCAGATATTGGAGAGGAATTAGTTCACCTCCCCCTTCCTCTCTGTATATTAGTCTTTCCTCCATTTCTTACCACCTCTTTTTATGACTTGTATTTAATAACACCCCTGGACGGTTTTTAAAAACATGCTGTTTTAATGTTTCTTTAACAAAACACAAATTCCCATCAGACATAATTTTATGGTCTTATTACTCATACAAATGTTGAATTCCCCTCATTATTCCTATTGACCTTGGCTTTACTTAAATCCTGTGGCTGTGCATTAGTGCTTCTGCATAATATAATATCTTTTCCCTCTGGTAAGATTTACACTACACTGCTTTAAATATGATTGAATATCGCTTTGTTCTTGCAAGAAAGCAAATAAGGTGTCCTTTACCTGACTGTCCGTTCTTATTTGTTTCTAAATTAAACAGTCCTCTGATTATTTGCTCTTTTGCTGTAGTGCTTTGCATAGCCTGTGAAGATGATTTGCAGATTAGAGCAGTGGAGTCAGGCAGGAGAGGGGGAAAATGGACTGGAGAGAGATGGAGTATGGAGAATAAAGGCTACAACTGTCCATTGAAACTGTTTTTCCCCAAGTATTATTTTGACATAAAATTGGTTTCCAGGTGTTAAGTCATGGATGCCCCCCAACCCAAGCAGCAGGTAGCCTCTGGTGAGGGGGGCAGAGAAGCAGAGCAAAGAAAATGGGATCAGAAATTAGAAAATTAGGAAAACAAAAAGGGAAGGCAGAAATATCTGTTGCCTGCCTGGTATAGAAGGATCTTCACCAAAGAGTTGCAAAGGGACCCCTGAGGAGTAAGGGTGGGAACAGACCAACACTATGTGATTTTGTTCATCGGAAGTGAGCATGAAGTTCAGACAGAAGTGTGCCTTGTCACCTTGTCTTGCTGGCTGACCACAATGCTCTTGGCTCTGCATGTTATGAATGCCGCATCTGCATTTCACTTTTGTTTTGCTTTTTGGTGTTGTTTTCTTTTATCTTCTTCTTCTCATTTTCTTGAGGTGCTGGGTGCTACTGCACTGTCTACCCAAGCAAACTGCACTTAAACTGCATCTCTGCAAATACAGGACAGGCATGGAATTTTCCATTTTGTTAGAAAGTGTGTATTTGTCAAAAACAGCCAAGTTCAGTGGGAGCACACATGCCAGCTTCCTCAGGAAGAATTTCACAGCGCCTACCTGGAATTTCCAGTGAAAACAGCCTGCTCAGTCTCCACGACAGCCTGTTTGTCAAGGCACATATCTGGGGTGTGAGAGATCCAGGGTCAAGTTCTTGGCTCCAAGAAAGATACCACTGGTGATATAAAGCAAAATAGCTCCAAAAGGAGAGACTGACAGAGCCCTAACTGAAGAAGGACAATAATGTGGCATGAAGGCATTTACAGTGGGGATAAACAAGCTTGATGTCCATGGTCTTAATACAAAATACAGACTTCACTGAAGTCTGCCCCATCTCATGTGTGCTCCCTAGGCTCCAAGGTGTTGAATTAGGGTAGTCTATTTCAGCAAAGAACATTAAAAAAAACCTTCAACACCCCCTATAGTTCTGGATTAACTGACTTCCATGGGCATAACTAGCATGCAAAATAATGTTTGAGCTGTGCAAAGTAATGGTATTAACACTTCTCTACACTACCAATATAACCTTCCCCAATATTCCTTGATGGTGCCCACCATGCAGCACCACTTTGGGATTTAATGTCTTTTCTATGCAAGAACAGAGCTCAAGTGAGCAACAAAACAGACTACAGTTGAAATTACTCCTGCCTGAGAAGGCAATACTTCAGTAACAGCATACACTGAGAGAAAAGACCTAGATGCACTTGTGATGACAAAGCTTTTATGTCAGCCTTGATGTTACTAACATTGTCTTTTTAGTTAGGAAGTCCTTAAACAGTGTGCTTCACAAAGAACTGATTTAAATTTAATTGAACTTAATGGCATAGCTGCCAATTAGTAGCAATGTTCATTTAGTTTCTATTGAGATGCCCTCAAGAAATGTAGCATGGCTTGATTTATTGTGCCCATCTCAGTCTGAGCTGGTTGTGTCTGCATGTTTCTCAGCTCCTTCCAAAAGATAATTCAGACAGCCCTTCCAACAACCAAACCATCCAGAGGCCATGATGCTACCTTTCATATTTGTACTATTGTACTCAGCTCCCACTAAGGTACTGATTACTGTTGCCAAAGCGCCACATGCCTGCACAGAGACACAAATAGCTTGTTGCAAAGCCATTTATTACAACAGCAAAACAGAAGTCTATTAAATTTTCTTCTCATGCAAAGGACAATCCATCTACTCACAATCACAAAATTTTCATTTAACATAAAGGGCTACTACACAATCTGTTGACTCCACCATGTTGTCCACTCCATTATCTCCTTAATATATCATACCTGAGTGCTTGGAGAAGCAAGTGGGTCCTGCAACCACTGTTAAGATGAAGGTAGCTCAAGCTTTGTTTCCTGAGAAGATCCAAAACAATGTCTTGGAGTGTTTTGCAATTTCCTGCTTTCACTCATTTCTCTCATCCTCCCTTTACCACTTTTGTGTATCTCATTCACTTTGTCTGACTCTTTGAAAGAACAGAATTGCTACAGCAAGAAGGAAATGAATAAAACCATTTTCTGAACTGTTAATAGCTCTGTTACTTCTGTGGACCTAGAAAAAATGAAGCAATTGGCATATTCCTTCTTTGTCCTCTTGATAGTCAAAACTAGTGGTCACAGTCTATACAGACTATGCCAGTTACTACTTCATGAAGGTCTGATGACAAAGTCATGGTTTGAGCCATCCTGCAAAACAGATCTCCCTTTTCCCTGGAAGAAAGTATTTATTTCTTCCATCTGATTCTCTCCTTCTTGATCTCACATCATGCCAAAAATCTTCTCTTTGAAAAGATTCAGAAGGTGCATCTTTCTGGGAACGCTTGGACCACACTGGAATAACGATGTGCTCCTGGCACCAGATGACAATTTCTCCCACTCTGTGGCTTCCATTTATCATGAGAGACTGGTCTGAACATCATTTTAAACTGTATTTCAAAACTATAATGGGGAGTAACACTGGTTTTCTTAGTGGCACATCATACTCACCTATGACTGAGTATCATATTGCAAGAAGACAATGATATTCCTTGAAGCTGCATCTTCAAAACATGACTAAATAGCCTCTTTCATTTTATGTCCTGAAATACAAATGTGTTTAGTTATGCTTTCACTGTAAGTCACCAGCAGTGCTACTGAAATCATTGGGATAAGACCCTAAAGGAGGACGAGGTGCTGTGTTAATAATGTATGTGACCTGTCTCATCCTTTCTTCAGAGAGCCCTCCTTTGTAAATTAAAATCCCTGTAGTAGTATAGTCTCCTACTCAAATAATTTCCTTTTCTTGCATTGCAGTATGCCTAGACTTAACAATGGTGGAAGAGGATATGGCAAGCTTTTAACCTACTGAACCTAATGTGAGGCTGACATTGAAACATTGAGTTACTTGGCTTCCCCATTAATGGAGGAATATGCAAAGACATATGAGCGTTGTACAGTAACTCTGAATGCAACTGATGGAGTAAAATACCCCAGAAAGAGAAATTATTTTCATGGTTTTCCATGTTCCAGGTGGCAGCATAGCGTGGCTCCAAGCTCCACACTTCCTCTCTCTACTGGAGAGCCTGAAGGGGCTGAATGTTTCTCATGACCTTTACGTGTTCAGTCCATTGGCAATAACCATGGGCAAGTACAAATACCAAGGGGTTTCTGTTAAAATTAACAGACACCCTAAGACTCCACCCAGACACATGGGAAAATTAGATATTTTCCCCAGACACCATAACAGGCTGTACTTCCCCTGTCACAAACTCTAAGCCTGCTTATAAACAGAATGAATGCTATTGAGGAGAAAAAGGAACCCAGAATTAATTTGGGAGAATATATTGGTGATAAATAAATTTTCTACCAATGTTTTGTACATTGCCATTCTCCAGCACCTTTGGAAGTTGGCTTTTTTTTTTTTTCTTGTAACCAGATTGTGTGAATCCCCATTAGACAAATGCCCTCTCACAGATACTCTTTCTTGCCTTTCCACATCGCATTCAGTTTCTCATCAGATCCAGAAGTTTTTATTTTCCATGGAAATGGTGTCTAATCTATGACCAGTACTTCACACTGTCCTCTGTCAAACAATTGCTGCTCAAATGTGCCTGGGGCTACCTGGATTGATCCTGAAGAACCTCAAAATCCAGGTGGTAACTAAGTCTAAAAAACTAGATTGAAGGTGACACCTCAGCTGCTACCTCTAACTGCAATGCCTGGACCTGACCTAGCAAGATTAAAGCTGTAGAGATGTGAAGTAAAGGAATTTCATCATTTCTGTCCTGTTTCCCACCATGATGTCATACTTGAATCAGCTGGTTCCTAACTCAGCTGGGAAAAATGGCAAGAACGCACATCCCCACTAGCACTCATGCAGGTGTCACCACCTTCTAGAGACTCCATGTGCAGGCAAGAAGAGCTGTTGTATAGAGTCCTTGCATCAAAACTGCAACTGTTCATGTCTAACAAGGCTAAATAGTAAAAATATTTGCATGGACAGAAGAGGAGGCCACCTGTTAAATGGAGGATGATTCATTGTCCAGGCCGCCATGACAGAATGGCAGACTTCCTTTCCTTTGAGCTCAAAAAAGGACATTAAAGGTGCTTATTTTTTGCCTGATGATGTACATTTCCAGGTAGCAGTAGAAGCAGACATGGTTCTACATCAGACCCAAGAAGGCTGGACATTCTTCGGAGGCATTTTTCTCTGCTGGTGCCTGCTGCATTTCCCCTTCACTCCTGCCTCCCTTTGACACAAATTCAGCAGCAAAAGGTCAGAGGAAAAGCAGAAGCAATGAAAATGTCCAGAACAGTGAAGAACACACACTCAAAATCAAAGTCCATACCTTGCCCTCTGGGCCACGATCAGCCCTCCTGCTGTTGCTGCTGCCTCTGCCCCAACCGCAGCCCCTGGGCTCCACTCAGGCAGGTGCCAACACGTGTCCTGGCCCTGTACAGACATAGTTTCTGGCAGTGCTGGCCTCTGAGCTGTGCCCTAGCCTTGGCTGGGTGGCTGCAAGCTGGCCCTGACTAAACCGATGCTGGGGACACCATGAGCAGTGACAACAACCACATACCGGTGCTCTACAAATTTCCCTGGGTCTGTAGCCCAGGTACTTGCTTGTGGAGTTGATCCCCAAGCCCAGATGAGCCACACACACCTCACACATCTCTCCTCTTTCATTTTTCCCTCCATACATGCTAGTTGTCAAACAATTCCCCAGGCCCAAAAATTTAAATAAACTAATCTGAGTTTGTGGCAATAGTGGTAAATCAAATAAACTAACCCAAATTTCCCCCCAAAATCTGTCATTCTACAACATTTCTTATCTCCCACCTGCCTCTACCACTGGCTCTCACCCCACACCAGAGAGAGGGCTGCACTCTGCATCACCACTGGATATCCTGCCCAACCTACACTGGGATCGACATGAGGACGAGTAGTCAAGCACCACCCAAGCAAATAGCCTTTTTAACATTTATTTCTCAATTCAGCCAAAATAGCCCACAGGGACACAGCAAGTGCCACTTTTGGTGGAGCCGCCACAGGATGGGGCTGCTGTTTGGCCCAGCTTGTGTCTGCTTTCCCCAATGTGCAACAGGTCTGCATCCCACTATGCCCATCTTAGAGATGTGCCTGAGTGTGTGAACATGTGATCAGGGTGAGTGTGGGTGCAGCACGAACGGATAATTGGGCCGGGCAGCCAAAATCACCACTTTCTGCAGAGTGCTGGATTTGGAGGCACTGGTCACCATGGGGGGATGCTCTCCTCTAAAGTCTCTGTAGGCCAAAATTCAAATGTTTCCCTACATACAGCTGTGAAACCTCTCTCTTGTTTCTTTTTTTTTTTCTACAGGGGACTGAACAATTGCTATTTGGGCCAAAATTTAATCCCAGTGTTGCAACAATGGACCGTAATGACCTGAAGGTGTTTTGTATTTGTTTTTTGCTGTAGCAAGCCAGACGGACAGAGAATAGTGATTTTTCCTTTGAGATCCTCAAAGGAAAAATCAAATTTTATTAAAGATACCATAGAGAATGATTGCTTCTTTCACATTTTATTGCTCCACTCCACAACAACAAAATATATGAAACTAGCCCAACCACATATCTAGTCATAGAAAGGCAATCAAAAGCACATTACAAATAATATGTGATTCAACATAGTGAAATATCTTTCATAATACAATTCTAATAATCCCAGAAAAAATGGAATTCCACAGCCTATGAGATTTTCCTGACTTGTGTGTAACAACAATTCGATTAGTTTTCATCCAGCATTGTTTCTATGAGGCTGAAGCAAAACAATATTACGTTAGTTCTGGGAGGAAGCAGGACTTACAGTATGTGTCTCTATATCTACACTTATTTTTGTAAACTGAGTGCAATAAACTAAAGAAAAGTAAATTTAGAATCAAAAGAAAATTTACAGAATAAGGAGGCCTGACTGTAAATCAGCGAGTTAGTAGTTTCTGTAAATTCACATGTGTGTTATAGCCCAACAAAATTAAAATCTGAAAGTGGTGGAAAGTGTTCATTTTTGCCATCTGGCAAGTCTGGGGTCCAAAGACAATCCTAGACCTTTTTAAAGTCAGTGGTCTGGCTGGATCATCTTCCAGGTACAACAGAACAGCTCGGGTAAAAACCAGCAGAAATGAATCTAAACAGTTACAGATCCATAAATAAATATTAATCCACGAGTTATTGTAGAAATTCTTTAGAAATTAGAATCTCTGAAATGCTTCATGTTTTCTTTGAACCAAGCAGTAAATTGAGACAGCTCTTTACTTGACAAGTCTATGCTGCTCATTTCCCGTTCTGGCAAAAAAAATCACGAATAGGCACAATTTCGTGGCTATGGGCCCATGATTGCATTTAAACAACATCATATACGACCTGTTGGTTACAAAAGCCTGTAGAGAACTGGCTTTAAAAATTAGGAAATGCATGGCAGAGAATAGTGGTTCAACAAGATGGGCAGACAGCACGAGCACATGTTTGAGCAGATCTGTGTTTAATGCCCAGTTCTATGTACCATTAGCCCATCTGAATGCCCCATTAGCAGGTTTACTGATGACACCAAACTGGGAG
>VZTV01111255.1:0-19768 GCA_013400875.1 Anhinga rufa
CAGCTGAAACCAGGACACAAATAAAAGGCCAAAATTTGAATGTATTCATTTTTTTAAAGAGAAACAATTAAAGCATTTTTCCAGTGGAGGTCAGCTTCACTCCGAAAGATGCATACCAAGACATAGTCAGATTGTCTTTTAGTCTAAACAAGTAATATTGCTGAACCCAGGATTCCAACATTTACTGCATCTGTGATGACAACAGGCTACCTTCCAAACAGAGTTTAGATTGCAACATATTGGGTATAAAAGCTTTTCTTCGTGGTAGAAGATGACAGAGTAGTACATAAGGTCCAGCTCTTGCTCCAAACCTGTTGTTTCCTTCCTCTCCCTTTACAGATAGATCTCAAAATTCTGATTATGGAGAGTTACATTTACAACCATTTGCAGATTGTAGATGAACAAAGACAGAACTGTGCTGCATGAAACTCATTAAATATCAATATCAATAAACCTTAAACATCGTCTTGATGCAGTAGAGCTCTGTAGAAATACAGTTGGGGAAAAAAAAATGCTACATTATCAGTTGTCTACCTGCAAGAGTGTCCTTTCCTATGGAAGCCAGTTCATTATCAATACTGGGAGTTTTTGTTGGCAAATAGAAGTTTATTAGCAATTCTGGTTTTCCCCCTATTGAAGTGACAGGAAGTAGATAAGTACTGATTCCCAGAGTCCTCCTTCTCCCCTGCACAAAATTTCAAATATTAAAAAGACAGAGATATTAAAAATTTTTAATTAAGTAGAGTTTTTAGTACAGCTGGCAACATTTTATTAAGTAAATAATATTTTAATAATAATCTACGATGTGAAATGGAAACAAAATGTAAACAAAATATTTTTTGTTTTACTATGAATAAGCTGAGGCAAAGATCTTAAAAAAAAACCTCTCTAGTGATTTTTTAATAAAATTTAAGAAAACACATATAATAATTTTTAGCTCTGGTCTAATGTTGGCTGAGGGTCTGACCTGTAAGATTCAGAAGGAAAAATAGAATCTCCCTGAATTTGTTGCTCAAATACATCTCCAACTAGATGAAAAATTCTTAAAGAACTCAAATTAACTGAAAACTTTCCTGTAACAAGCCTTCTACAATAAATGCCATTGCAGTTTAGACTAACAGGAATAAAAATAGTATTTATAGCCTGGATTTCAAGTACTACATGACTGACAAGGTGTGTTTAGAATTATTAGTATAATTAAAGTGGCTTAATTGATGTAAAGGGACAGGAGTTCGTCTGTGTGGAATGCACACTTTCCTGCAGGCCTACCTTAGTAAAAGCACTACCATCACTGTGAGCAAGTGCCATGATATGAAAGGAAGTCAGAACATCCCTATTACAACATCTTCCTGTGTTTTACTTCCAGACTAAGATCCATCTGTACAACATTAACCTATGTTGGAGAGCCATCAAAAACTTTAGACATCCTGCCATGACGGTCCCAAGAATGTCTCCAGGAATTCAAACAGAAAATCTGGGAAAGGAGATGGAAGCTGGTATTTAAGCAAAAACAGTTGTCTGGAGTGGGGTGACCTTAGAGTGCTGGTGGACAGCAAGCTGACCCTGAGCCAGCACTGTGCCCTTGTGGCCAAGAAGGCCAATGGTATCCTGGGCTGCATTAAAAGGAGTGTGGCCAGCAGGTCGAGGGAGGTCATCCTGCCCCTCTTCTCTGCCCTGGTGAGACTGCATTTGGGGTACTGTGTCCAGTTCTGGGCCCCCAGTTTAAGAAGGACAGGGAGCTCCTTGAGCAAGTCCAGCGGAGAGCCACAAGGATGATCAGGGGACTGGAGCATCTCCCATATGAGGAAAGTCTGAGAGAACTGGGTTTGTTCAGGCTGGAGAAGAGAATGCTGCAGGGAGACCTGGATGCAGTCCTGTGCACCCTGCTCTAGGTGTGCCTGCTCAAGCAGGGTGGGTTGGACAAGATGATCTCTGGAGGTCCCTTCCAACCCCTGCCATTCTGTGTGATCTCCACTTGTCTCCTAGCCAAACTCCCTAACTAAAGAAAATTCTTTAATAACTCAAAATGTTTCCTATCTTTAGTGGGCTAAATCTTGACATTTTAGAATATTTTGTAAAATGAAAGTCCAAAAAATAGTTACCTGTGACCAGACAAAATCTTTCATTTAAACACTTTGAAATGCCTTTGTTTTCATTGTGGTCTTTTTCCTTTAAAACACACAAAAAAACCAACCCTCAAACCCCCACAATTTTTAGTCTTCAATACACAGAAACTTCACATAAAGGGATAATTTGTGCAAATGTCAGTAAATTCCATACTCTTTTCCTAAGGTAAATTTTATTAAAAATTTACCTTTTGCAATAACAATTTGGTTTTATTGATGAGCTATTTATAAAAAAAATACCCACAAGTTATTGAAATCCCATGAAATAAGTTCCAAAATATGGACTTCCCATGGGAAGGAATTCTGTGTCCAGCTGCCCCTTCCAGCTGCTTCTGAGAGAATCAGTCTTCTATGGAACTATTCTGCTGATTGGAACACCAATCGAGCTTCAGAGTTTTTACAGTATTTTTCTATAACATATGCAACATGGGCCTGGGTATTTCCTTAAATAAAATGAGGAACTGTGTCACTCAGATGTCTTGAAAAAATTGGCAGCCTTTCCTGCAATTGAAGGTCATTTAAAACCATATCACAAAGTGAGTTACAAATGACTACATTCTCCAGAACTGGACCACTGACTGCCTGCCTTGGGATACATAAAGCAACTTGCAGAGCACAGCTGTTACGTTATGTTTTTAATTTGTTCCTGCTTGCCTAATTAGAGGATTGTTTTTCAAACACAGGTAAAAAAAAGAGAAAGATGGTTTAGTGCAGAGTGCTACAGAGACAACCAACATTATCTTAGAGAGAGTAACCCACCTGCAGATTCTTTTATCCTCTTTGCTCTAACCTTAGAGGAATCATAATTTCTTTGTATTCTAGACAATAACCTTAACTGTAAGACAAGTAAAAGTCAAAGTAATTGTAAGAGAGTTATGGTGGCTGATTTAAAAATTTGGTATCTAGAAATAAAACAATACATTGTTTACTTTGTTTTAAGCTGAGTACATTTATTGGATAATCAATACTCAAGACTCCTTCATGAGCTTGTGTTTTGTATAATCCAGATATTACTTCACTATAACCTATTGTCGGTTTTGTTAGTGGGATTTTTTTTTCCAAATCACACAGATTTTACTCAGGAATGTAAAAAATTGTTTGGAAAACATACCAAATTCTCAGTCATATCAATGTTTCTCTTTAAGGGATGCATATGTCTGGAATCTGATTTAATTAACATAGCGTATATCTGATTATTTTAAATCATGAATGATTAAAACCCAAACATCAGACTTAAATTTTTATTAACTTCATCTATTTACATTACACTAGAAGTACTACTTTGCTGAAGTCTCAGTGGACTCTCAAAAGCAGCAGCTGGATGGCTGCCCTTCTCCCCACTTAGATCTGGGCCATGCTAGGCCTTGTAGCAAAACAGATCTTCATCAAAGGGAAGGGCTTCATTCCATCCAAGGAATAACAGAATGACTCGAGCTGGAACAAAGTCTCATTGCAAAGCCCCTATCCTGCATAGATTAAAATTGATACTTATACATACATAAACACTTGCTCATATAGGTTTCCCCCCGAAGTCAATGTGCTTGAAATGCTGAAGACTGGGCTAAGGCCCAATATCAATTCCTGCCTGGAGGTACAAGTCTACAATCAACAAAAAAAATCAGGCCATGGCAGTACCCAAGAGGTGGCTTACACTACAAAAGCGATGCCACTCACACATAATATTTTGACTCCACTCACTGCTAGGTCTCAATATAGCTTGACACAGTTGACTTACACCACAGATAATTTCAACCTTCCTGAATATAAATAAGATTTGTTTTTAAACACAGCACAGATATATGGGAAAATTTCATTTTAGTACATAATTAAGTAGTTCAGAAGCATAAAATATACAACAGGAAATATGAAAGCAATTTTCTCTTTCTGTACCTGGATGTATCCTGGTATGAGGCAAAGAAAAGCAAAACACTTTGCTGGAGTGGTGGTTTGACCCTGGTTGGACACCAGGGGCCCAGCAAAGCCACTCTATCACTCCCCATCCTCAGGATCACAGGGGGAGAGAAAATATAATGAAAGGTCAAAATAAGGACAGGGAGATCACTCAGAAATTACTGTCACGGGCAAAACAGAGTTGACTTGGGGAAATTAGTTTAATTAATTAACAATCAAATAAGAGTAAGGCAATGAGAAAATAAAAACTGAATCTTAAAACAACTCACCCACCCCTCCCTTCCTCCCAGTCTCAACTTTCCTTCCGATTTTCTCTACTTCCCCGACCTCACCAGCAGTGCAGAGGGACAGGGAATGGGGGTTGCAGTCAGTTGATCACACTTTGTCTCTGCCGCTCCTTCCTCCTCAGGGGGAGGACTCCTCACACTCTTCCCCTGCTCCAGCATGGGGTCCCTCCCATGGGAGACAGTCCTCCACAAAATTCTCCAACGTGGGTCCTTCCCACAGGCTACAGTTCTTCATTAACTGCTCCAGTATGGGTCCCTTCCACGGGGTGCAGCCCTTCAGGAACAGGCTGCTCCAGCGTGGGTCCCCCACAGGGTCACAAGTCCTGCCAGCAAACCTGCTCCAGCGTGGGCTCCCCTCTCTCCACAGGTCCACGGGTCCTGCCAGGAGCCTGCTCCACTGTGGGCTTCCCACGGAGTCACAGCCTCCTCCAGGCATCCACCTGCTGTGGCGTGGGCTCCTCCACAGGCTGCAGGTGGATATCTGCTCCACCGTGGACCTCCATGGACTGCAGGGGCACAGCCTGCCTCACCATGGTTTTCACCACAGGCTGCAGGGGAATCTCTGCTCCAGCGCCTTGAGCACCTCCTTCCCCTCCTTCTTCACTGACTTGGTGTCTGCAGGATAGTTACTCTCACATATTCTCACTCCTGTCTCTGGCTGCAATTGCGCAGAGTTTTTTCCCCTGTCTTAAATATGTTAACCCTGAGGTGCTACCACCATTGCTGATAGGCTCAGCCTTGGCCAGCAGCAGGTCTGTCAGTCTTGGAGCCAGCTGGCATTGGCTCTATCAGACATAGGGGAAGTTTCTAGTAGCTCCTCACAGAAGCCACCCCTGTAGCCCCCCTGCTACTCAAACCTTACCATACAAACCCAATACAGCTGGACACAACAATGTTATAGGATTTTTATACTAGTATTAAAAGACAAAAGAGATTGAGACTAGGAGATTACAAATTTTGTGAGAAGCAATTAATTAAAATGAAGAAGCATATATGCTAGCTAACCATCTGTCATCAAGGGAACAAATTTACCTGGTTTTAATTTTTGAGATAAACACAGAGCTGAAAGACCAGATTGCACATGGCAAACTTTGAGAAAAAAATTATTCATGTATAAAAGGAAGGAGTATTGCATATAGCATTTAATTTAACATCTTTCACATAACTCCACTGTCTAGCTATCATATAATTTACTACCCATGAACATGCAGAGAACCATATAGAACAATGTACACAAAAAGCTGTAATTCTGACTGCAATCTTGTACTATAGATTTTAAGATCCTTTGCCCATTTATTTGAAATAAGAAAGTGGCCTGATTCTCAGTGATATTTAAATTCAAAGGAGCACTCAGTAAAGGTACAATGTCTCAGACAAGACTAGGGATTTTAACCTATGAATTCAGGCAGGTGCCTGTATTAATTTTGGTCCAAGTTCTGGTTTGTTGTTTTTTTTTTCATAATCAGTTGGATTAGATTATGGAAAGTAATTTTTAATACTGACCTAACACAGCAGAGTGCACTGTAAGTAATCTGAGAAGTCATTTTATATTCTCTAGATGTTTATATAATACAAATTTATATTCCTTGAGACTGTCGATCTATTCCTTTAGTCAAGGAAATTCAGCTGTTGTGTATCTGCTTGGTTCTGGATGGATATGAAGTAAGTGCATCACTAGATATTGATTTCTAAGCATTTGGAGTATGAAAATGAATAAAACTTTTTTTTTTCTTTACCTAAGTCAGCATTACACAACTAGAAGCAAATATATTGTTTCTCAGTCTGCATAATGTTCTATTAAATAGAATGATTTTTTCAGCAGCAATAAAAATATTATAAGGCTATTTTTAGTTCAAATGAAGTATATTTTGACTAACTTGTCACAAGCTCTTTGATTTCATGCTTCTTTTTTTCCACCACTTATCCCTTCCCCATCATGTTTATTTTTCTTTCAGTCTTGCTATAACAGAACACCTGAAAATTGTACAATAAGATGATAGGCTAGATACTATACTATGAAAGAGGAAATGTCACTTTCAGCCTTATTAAACACTGCTACGAAACCTGTTTCTTTAGTTTTCCAACATTTATCTAACTAGTTTACAGCACTGTTGGTCCAGAAATAGAAAACAGGAGGCTACCCAGCAAAACTACTTGCACAGCTAAGATAAAAATTCAGCTTAGTCTCATGAAAATTCTGTTAATGAGGGTAGGAAATGCAACAAATGCAATCTGCACAAGGAAAAATATGAGAACACAGGAAAAATATAATTTCTGTAAAAGAGGTGGAGATTGTAATGCTGTGCTGCTTCTGATTATCAGAGTGAAACAGCTGAAAGTGGTGGTTGTAATGCTGCTCATCACTGAAAAGCAGTGAAATATATATACACACACACACATACCAACTAAATAAACAGTATCCTTTTTGGAGATATATGTAATATGTCCACATGCACACAGGAAAGTCAAGATACTTTTAGAGATGCTTTTTCAGTTTGACAAATAACAACGAATTACTGACAGTACAATTTTGAGTTCTAATATTTTATGCATAATGCTTTGCATAGGAATAGCAAACTATTTTACAAAGGTCCTGAATCAGCAAAAATATCCTGCTGATTTCTCAGCACTTCAATGACACAGATCGCTGTGTTAAATTCTGTTCTCATTTATGAGAATATAAATATAGTTGAACTCTGCTTTGGAGGAGGTGGTGACAGTTTATAAGCTTTATTTAGGAAGGCTCCTTGCAAATTACTCTAAATGCATTGTATAAATAATGCATTTCTCATTTCCCTGTTTAGTGTATTAATAGAAGAGGATTTCCTGAATAGTAAACAAAGCATTGTCTTATACCCAACAGTAGAACTGCTACCGTGAGACGCTTGTATGCATTAATTTTTGTTTATTTCTGACATTAGAAGATAACACTGTGTTGGCCCTGGACATATATGGAAACAATATGTTTTTTCAGCTCCTACATGCTGACCTGTGTTTCAGTCATAAAGAACAAAATTTAGACTCCTAAATGCATATGATTTACTTTTTTAATATATAAACATATATAAACATGTTTTTAGGCACAAATATGGCACAGCCCAACACAAAAGGAAAATGTTTGCTTTGCTCTTACTGACAAAACCTTCACTGACATCTGGTGTCACAGAGCTCAAAAACCTCTCTTGCTGGGAGTTTAATTTCTCTTATACAAGACAAGGAAGTCTCCACTTTGAGAGGCCAGTAAAGGCTCTAACTTTGGCTTAATTGAAATAAAATCCTCAGATTTTTTCCTGGCTCTTCATGTGACTTTTTCACCCTTTTGCTACACTTACTGGCAATGAAGGTAAGGATTTTCATATTCCTGACATTTCAGACAACTGATTTAAAGACAAAACTAATTTATCTTTATATTTCTCATTTATACAGGCCAAATTTAATCTATGTAAAAAGCTGCCATTGTAACAAAACTGACAGACCTATGTTAATTTATGCTATTAATACCTCCCTCATCCTTTTATTCTTCTGGAGAAACTGAGATCTTTCAAATCAGCATGCATTAATACCTTTGAAGCCCAGTAACTTCAACCTTTAACTGAAAGTCCACTTAACTAAAATTGAACAAATAAGAAATAAATGAAACCTGCAACCCTCTGTTGATTTTTGTTTAGCAGTTTGCACTTCTATTGCTAATATGAAAAATATTTTAACTAAAAATATTCAAATTTAGCACATTAGCACAATCATTGGACTTACAGCTCACAAATGAGCTGGTACAGCCAGCAGTTAGCAGACTGTAATTACTGTGTGGATGCCTTTCTGTTGTCTTATGGTCCAGCAGTGGCCCACAACCCATGGGCTGAATAATACTTCTGTAGAAATTATATGAACTTCAAGCATCCGAGTGACTGATCTCTCACACATGCAAACACTCACACACTGTCTGTACCTATTTTTTTCCTTGAAAATTAAATGTCAATAAGATATTATTTTTAGCTATTACTTTTTTATCTTAATGGCAGAATGGTACTAACAGATGATCTCAATTTCCTACAAGATACGCATGGCTTTGATAAGCATGCACCATTGGGTAGCAGTCAGGATCTGACAACCATTTTCATTACTTGAATACCGTTTCATTGCACAACAACCCCATTTATTTCAGTGGAGATACTCATGGACTTTTTCAGTTTGAAGTACTGGAATCTAGTCCTTTTGAGACAGGTAAAACTTGGTTTTGCATTAGAAAGTTCGTACTTTTCAGTCTTATTTTAGTAAAAAAGAAACTGCTGTTGATCTCAGTAAATAAGGGACTGCAGAACTGGGTCACAGATTTGTTTGGATGACTTGTGAGAAGCTACCAATATGAATCCAAACTTTACATTGCTTATGTAAGGGTCATCCATTCATAAACAATGCCCACTACTATCCACACCTCAGTAGTCCAACCCCTCTCTGACAATACAAAGAGGAAACACAGAAGCAAATTCTTTTGCTGGGAGCTCATATTCTTAAGCAAACAACCTGCTGCTATTATATGCTTTTAAAAAAATAATCTAGGTTTTGAAATACGGAGTTCTTTTAAAAAGTCATCAGCTTTCCTGGTCCAACTGAACCCAGAGGCTATTCTCCCCCATAAGAAGTCAAAAAAGGTCAACTGGATTTGAAGAATGTGCAGGCAAGATAAAATGCATATGGAATTAAGTCAGTTCTCAAGTGCAGCACTACTTAACATAATCAAGTGTATTGCTTATTCTAAATGCTTGCCTCTGAACAGCTGCAAGACTCTGAGCATTGCTTTTGAATCCATTGGAACTCTGCAATTCTTCTTACAAGGCTTGAACTTGAGAAGTTCCAAATATCCTCTACTCATCACAGCTCCCAAGGTTACAATACTGTAATTCCATCAGGAAAGAATCAGGACTTCAGTGCCCAAATATCACAAGAAAGACAGGTTATTTCTATTTTTCTTCTGATTTTCAAGGTAGGAGAGAACAGTCCTCAACCTGATCCCATATGAGGATTCCAGCCCTCCAAAGACATACTCTGCTCCTCATGCTTAGTTTTACACCTTTAATCCTTTTTCATTCAAATTAACAAACATGTATTTACTACAGAGAAAGTACCAACGAAGTCTGATTCCTGTGTGCAGTAAGGCTGACTATTGACAGAAAAGCTCAGTGTGTGCATCCCTGTATCAGCCATCTGTAGGTCTGGGCACAGCATTCTAGACAAAATTGGTACAGACTGTAGAGCGCTGGATTAACTTTTTGTGGCTTCAAGAATAAGTGATGTAGCCACAGAGTAGGTATCCTTGTGGGTTTTATGCCTGTTTTGTGTTTAACCTTGATGGCTAAGATGGGATTCATTGCATCAGCTATATACAGATTGTTTGAAGTAAAGACAGCTCCCAAAAGGCTTCTAATCAATGTATACCTCGTGTCTAATCTACACTGGCATGTACAGCTCTCTAAATTCTGTCTCCTGTAAGTAAGCTACCCAGGAGAATATTTTCTCAAGCAAAATAATAGACTTCAAAGCACATATTAGACAAAAGCAAGTAATTCTGTAATACTTTAATTCTAAAAGTACGACATATAAAAAAAGTATCTTAGACTGCCTAATTACATTTTCCTCCTTTCATGCTATTTTCCAGATTACAGCTAATTGAAAAAAGTGGTCTAATAATTTCTAAGCCATACTGGTCGAAGTCATATTGATTATCAAGAATATTAAGATTCATTTATTACAATATTATTTCTAGTAAGGGTGCCAAAATTGAAAGGCATTGTTACTCTTTTGCACACATCTTAACTGTCTAAAATTAGATAAGTCTGTTACTTACATGAATGAAAATTAGATAAGTCTATTACATGAATCAAAATAAAGCTTTGCATTTATAGTCTACTTTTCTAGCATTTCTTTCTTTCTACCTTACCTACTTAAATATGTTTCCATTTCACACCGATCATCTCTCAGCCCAATATACATAAAACTATGTAGAAAACCAGTTCAAAGTTATGCTAAGCCACCAAAGGACGCTTAATAGAATCACCCTGGTAATGTAACTATTTTAGAATGAAAGACACTTCATTTCAAGCACAAAGGGTAACTTCCCATGGTCCTGTGCTGTGCACACTGGGCTATAAAGAAATTTGATGATACAGACAGCTAATCTTAGATTGTCTGACCTTACAAGTAAGTCACACATTTCAGGTGACATTATTTGGTACATCTTTTTTTTTGTGTCTTCTTTTCTTACAGTAAATGTTTTGCCCTTGTGGTAATAGATATCTTGCATTGGATGCATCCTATAAGGATCCATCAAAACTATTACATTTAATTGTTTGTTATTTCCTAAGCAAAAGTGCAGTAAGGAACAAGAAAGGTTCATTTAGTGTCTGAATTATGCCTATTACCTTTAAAAGAGAAAAGGCCGTGAATGTGCATCAAGACGGTCATATGCAGTACTAGGGAAATGCACAGCCACTGAAAAAGAATGTGCATAGCACTGGGAGCCAGATAAATCTGCTCACTTGCAGAGCATGGCATTTCATCTAGTCTGTCATCTTCTAAAAAACATAGCTTTCCTTCTCATAATGACTCACCCCCAAGATAATTATGCCCTTATCTCTGACATGCTTAATTGTCTTTGCATCTCTAGTATATTCAAACTGAAGAGCTACTCACTGCCTCTTGTTCACAGGTCCATGAATATGAGTCATGGACTGTGACCCTTATCAATTACAATTTTCTCTTCACTGACTGAACAGACAAGTCAAGGAAGCATGGCAGAGCCTTTCTCCTTGTGATAATTAGAAAAGACCACAAACTTAAATTTGCTTTATTCTGGGCTGCCTGTGATATCTACTCTATACAAAAAATTGTATCTACAGATGAACTGAAATACACAGTCATACAGTTTGATATTTCTCAAATGTTGATTTTTTAGGAACAGCAAATTTAGAACTAGAACTTGAATAACTTTGATATTTATTTAACATTTGGCTAATAAATAAGAATCTTTATTCACAAAGATTAAAAATATTAAAAATACCTCATTGTATTCTTCACACAAAATTAAACTCAAAGTGTCAGACCCCAACATTTATAATCTTTCTTAAGTCTGTATTAAAGTTATTCACTTAATTCTACTGCACATAACTAACATTAAGGGAAAAGTCTCAATGGCTTTCAACAATTTTTTGTTTTACCTTTTTGTTTTGATTAACCAAAACACATGTTCTTGGTTCATACATGTCTTTGCCTCAAACAACTAAGTGAGGCCATCATTCAGGAAATTACTTTGATACTTACTTGATTTTAAGCTTTCATTTTTAATTGAAACTTTCAGCACAGTAGCCCATGTAATATTCAAGAGGCATGTATTCTGAATAAGAATTTGTGTTAACAATAGCTAGAAAATAGGTATTTATGGGAATTACAGCAATTGTCCAATCTCTCAAAGGAGCAGCTCAGCAGACAGATTTCTTTTCTCCTTCATATGTGCATCTTATATACCTTGCTTATCCCTTAATTGAGGTCTGCTTTAACACAATATCATAATAGTTTGTGACAGTAATATAATTTAATTTTTCACATGTAAACAGTTATTCTGAAATCACTGGAAGAAAATTACACGCTTACATAGCTGTAAAACCAGAAATGGTTCTGTCTGGTCACCCTTAGGGCATCCCAAGAAACTACCCATTGAATTAGGGAAATTTTGTTTAGTGTCTTTGATATCCCTTTGACTGACAATCATGGTAGAAAATGGGACACCGATGTATATAAACATAGGTCAAAAATGTATTGTAATGCTAGTAATGACTAAGGAAAAGGAGGCAATGGCAAAAATGAACTATATTTCCAAGAACTGAATTGTTCCAAGAAGATGGAAGAGATAACATGGTGACAGCAGGTGAAATAAAGAATGGTCATAATAAGATGAATCATTCAGGAATAGGAGGGAAATGTCTGAACTAAAAACTGAAATTTTTTTCCACATGATTTCTTACTATTTTTCCAAAGGAACATATAGAAAAAAGACCTTAGTATGATTAAAAAGTTGATCAAACATTTATAGCAAAGATCTACATATAATAAAATAAAATACACAGTTTTGTGGAAGAGGAATAAAGTCTCAAAACCAAAAAATGTGTTAACTACAAGAGAATAGGATGAAACCAAAGATATGGGAAGGAGGAAGGCTGACATTCATGGGTACAATGAACTACTCCTGAAATCCTAGTCTTTGGTGGTGGCCAACATCAGAGCCATGATTTTCGACTAGCTGAATCTTATGCAAACAGCAATTTTGTGAGCTAACCAAAAGGCAGGTTTAACAGATATACTTCACCTGCATTTCAGATTGGTAGAAGCTTCACATGGCTGGTGAAGAGTTTCCTTTGTATAGGGGTTACATATATTTCAGTGTCTCTTTTCTGTGTTTTCCCAAATTTCTGTCACACCAATGCACATCCTAACTGATCTCGGTCATAATCAATTTCTATATGATGAAAGTCTGCTCATCAGTGTAAGTTTTACATTTTGCCTTGGCTGATTCATAAAAGTGTGAGATAAAGGTAATTCACTTTCTTCAGTGCTAAAATGCTAATCCCAATATTTATCTCAGAATTATATTTATAACATTGTTATGTATTTTGTATTGTTATATGTATTGTTATGTATTTTATAAAATTGTTATCGATGACAATGATTTGTACAACAGCAGTGCCTAGTGTGGTGCCCCAAAATTAGCGCTCAGTTGTGCTACTTCACGCACAAACACAGTAAGAGAGAAACCCTATTGAAAGAGACAACAGCAATTTTAAGGCTGTCTTGAGACTTTATTAATGCAGATAAAATGCCCTGAAATTCAGTGATAGGACATATCTTACAAATGAGAATTTAAATAATAGTATAACTAAATTAAACCTGTTAACAGACTAATTTAGGCTACTAGTAAAATTTAGGCTACTAGTAAAAGCCATGCAGGGCTTTTCTCTTTTGCAGCTCAAAAAGCTTTTTCTGTGTGCCATTTCCATAATTTTAGCTGTAGCATATGCACATTTGAAGAGTACTTTTCATCTTTTATTTAATTCAAGGTGTTTTATCAAAGTATATTCCTCTAGAAAGAATGTTTTACATTTTATGCCTTTTATTCTTCCAGAAGAGTTAATCAATGTTTATTATGAGCCTTTGGAGTATGTAAATAAACATAGCATTAGGCTTCTGTTTCATTGCCTCTCCTCTAGAATATACGTTACTAAAGTATCTAAAGACAGTTAAACTTGTAAGGATTTTTTTTTTTAAATACACAATGAGGTTTGTCAAGATTTTCTTTTGATCAGTTAGCTATGTTAAGACTGTTAAGTCATGCTCTGTTATCAGCAGCTGAACTACAAAGGTGTTGCCTTCACTTTCAAAGCAGTGACAGTCAGTATGACCTTCTTAAAATATAACATATGCCTCTTTAAGGGGAATAGAGAATTTGTAAGTCCAGCAAAATTCCAGATGAGTGTGGCCAAAGAAAATCTCCTGCATCTGCCTTATCACTGTACAAGGAGGAGAGCAATGCAGCATTGCCTGTGCTGCAAATGGCTGGACGCACCTAGCTGGAAGGAAGAAAAGGTAAGAACAGTGCTCGTGTGCCATGTTCACNTAGTTTCTAAATAGTTGATTGGTTTCTTAGAGCCATGCTTGCCTCCAGAGTAGCACAAATTTCAACAGATCTACACTGAGATCTTTAGCCAGAAAAATAAATAAATAAAAATAATTANCTCTCCCAAAACTTCCTCATAGAAAGGCTGTTGAATTAGGAGCTAGATAAATGGACAGTGCTCGTGTGCCATGTTCACTGTGTGAGCTGACCAGGCAGGTGTTTGCCTACACTGATGTTATTTCAGGATTGAATCCAATGTTAGTTTTATTTATACAAGTACTGTGTCATGTGTCTATCCCNCTTCAGAATAACAAACCTAAGTGTGTGCCTGTGATTTCTAACCATGCCACAGGGACAAAATTAAAATATATTATGGTTATGATATACCAATCTTTGGCTCATTTACATTTGCATTAACATTATTTGAGAATTAGGTAGGTGACTTTTTATTATAATATCCTGCTTGTGGATAAAATACAAAAAGTTAACTTTTAAAATATTTGTACTAAGGGAACTGTAACTACTACTCTGCAGTAAGTTTCCAACCATATTAGTTATGTACTCAAGATAATCATATACTACATGCAACTTTTTGTTCAGACAACAGTGTCTTCATGTAAGTAGCATATGTACTATAAAAGCAGACCACAAGGGGACTTCTATAAACTCAGTTCCCTGTTTTTATGGAGATTTCTCAATATGAACCAGCTACAGATCTAGGCATATAACATGGAAAAAATATCTATGTTGCAAGAGCATTAGGGTTATAAAGTCAAGCACACATGAGTTAGGAAATGCTGTCTCTAAAGTAGCCTGCATAACCTCACACTGACTTTGTTTTGCTTGAGCAATCAGACACGATAATGCTTAGTGCCAGAGCCCTAAAAAGGCTCCTAGACTAACTCTAAGGTTTGAGCAAGACACAGTAAATAAAGTCTAAAGAGATCTAGTCTAGGGTGGCCTGGGACATTGAATCCAGCCTGCTGGAGGCTTCCATCAAGACCACAGCCTTTTCCCCAGAGCAGATGAGGCTGCTCAGCAGCTAGCATTGCTCAATTAGGCAAAAAGGCTTCTCCTGTCTCCTGCCCTGTAACACCCAGAGCTGGGAT
Source organism: Anhinga rufa (assembly GCA_013400875.1). Taxonomy (NCBI): domain Eukaryota; kingdom Metazoa; phylum Chordata; class Aves; order Suliformes; family Anhingidae; genus Anhinga; species Anhinga rufa. The sequence continues at coordinate 15,095 of VZTV01111255.1, forward strand.
GTGGCAGCAGCTGCCAAAGCCTCTGGAGGACGAGCAGCACAGATGGGAAGAGGCTGCAGCTGCTGGGGCCAGTGCTCTCCCTGCTCCCTGCAGGAGGGGCAACAGCATGGGAGACCAGGGGAGCCTGCTTTCTAGGATGGCAGGGATTCATCTGTGACAGCTCAGCTCCCTCTCAGAGCATGGATGTCACAAGAGACTGCATTTGGCAGAAGCTGCTGCCAGGGAAAGGTGGCCAAGGAGTAACCGAGCATGGAAGCTGCTAGAGTGGGGATGTGAAGTGTAACACAAGATAGCTGAGTGCCAGGGTATTGAACCAGTCCCAGAATTACTCAGTGTGGATTATCCTGAAGTTTGTGATCAAATTCCTCATAATTCATACCTTTACTCTGTGTTTTCTACTTCCTAATCTCTATATTCAGCCTCCTGCCCGATTCCCCCTTCCCCCAATTTCCATCTTAGTTTCTCTATCCAGCCTATGCCTGTCTTTGTCACTGATCTCTGATTTCTAGTAACAACATCAGCTTTCAATGTTACTCTCTTCCATTTTACCAAGTCTCTTCAGAGTATTTTCTTCCACAGACACCTCTTCTCATGTTACAAAAGGCAGAGGAACCGTGTCCTCTGCTCTTGGTGCCTTGGACTGGAACAAGATCTGTGTAGTCTGCATGAAAGCTAGTATGTACTGATTTTCTTTCCCCCCTTAGATCCATAACTTAACAAAACTAAACATTTTTTTTTCTAATGAGGACAAGTGAACTACCTTCTCTTGCCATCAGAGCAACACTTTAGCTAAGTTTCTAGTGCCTACTATAAAGTATGAAGGTCCTAGCACGTCTTAACCTATATATTCATGGAGGAGAAAATATATTTTCTACTAAACTCATTCTCTGAAACAGCTGAATCATTCTGGTTGACACTGGAAAGATACAGCCTCAGGCAGATACCTGAAAATGCAATTTTCAGACTGCGTGACTAAAGTTTTAAAAAGCTCAAAAACCCTAATAGCAAATTCTTGCAATGGGATTCATTGGACAGCTGCATGTACGAGCTTTACTAACATTAACACACTAACCAATAGAATTATTTATTATAAGAGAAAATGCCTTTTCAGATATCGGCAACTTACAAAGACCAGTCTCTACATAAGCTACCATCAGCTTGAAGACTACAGAGTCAACACAACCTGAGCCCTAGGTCTGTGCAGGTGATTCTCTTCGTGAAGCCAGTATTAAAACCACAAACTACTTCTATTTCCAAAATAACTTATGATATTTTACTTATAGCCTCCTTATCATTACCAACTAGTCAATTCAAAATGCTACCTAAGAACAACTAAAATTGGAAAAACAAAGAAGAAGCATATGCTGACTTTGACGTTGCTTTTCCTCTGGTTCCTATTAATATCTTGGAGAAAAACATCTTTGAAAACTAAGAGAGAAAGACAGAGTGAGAGAGGCACACATAGAGAAAAGCTCATATTCTGAAGAAGCCAGAAGGCACCAGATAAAAGCTGATAAAAAGTAGGTCAGCTAATTATTCACAGCATCCAATGCTCACAGAACCCTGCTAACAGTAGGGAAGATGCAAATGCAAAAGCTAATGTCAAATTCTTTAATATAGAGGAAATGGATATAATGGAAACAATTGGCTATACACACATCTGGGTATGGAAACTCTGCAGATGTTGAGAACAGAGCTCCACTGATGATAATCTTTATTTAGGATCCACTGGAAATTCAATTCAAAAGTCTAGACTTGAGCACCCAACTTCTTCCAGTTTGGATGCTGAGACTGGTGGTGTAAGGTCGATGAATACTCATCCTTTCTATTAAAGTTCTTTTCTTCCTCCCCAACTCTGACCCCCCCTGTTTTGTTTTGTTTTGTTCTCTTTTGTTTTCCTGGGATCACTCAGGGAAGTGAAAGCAGGTAATGCTCTCAGTAGTAGCAAAAGTTGTAACATCATCTTTGGCAATAACATATCTCAGCTTTCTGTTAGATGGTTTATCAATCTGAGATGACTTATGTTCACCCAGTGGTGGAAATAACTTCTTTATAGGGTAGATAGCCAACCAGAAAATAAAGGACGAGGAGGAAGGTAACTCATTAGATAAAGATCCCTTTTGTGTTTACAGACACCCTTAAAACTGTTGACAACAAGGATACATGAAGCCTTGCACAGGGGAAAAACATGCTTATTTATAAATGAAGTCTCTTGCAGCCAGATTCTGCAATAAGCTTATTAAGAAGCTTGAGTGAGCTAATAGGAATACACAGCAATTTCAGTTTGGGATTTCAGTGTTAGAAAGTGAAATCTCATCAGCACAAACAAAGGTAGCCTGAAAGTACAGAGGTCCTCACACTTTTCCAGTCAGCAATGCTTACACACAAGCTTATGGATATTTTTCCCCTTTACTGTTTGTGACTGCATAATAAGCCTGTAGCAACTGCAGCAACTGCTTAGAAGCAAAAGGAGAGTAATTTATTTTAGTTATGTTTTAATGTCTTTTGTCAGCTTGAAACAAGGAGACTCAGCTACCTTTGACCAGCTGGTTCTCCCCACACCACAAAGCAAGGGCTCCATGCACCACAGTCTGAGAATTTCTGCAGCACACATTATTGTGATTGCACAGTTCCTTTTACAAGGAGAATGAAGTCTGTGACATTTATTGCTGTAACAACACTTCTATGCCAAATCATTAATTTTTTTTTTTGACAGAGCGTATATTTATATGAATTACAACCAACTCTTTAGCAATAAAGAGGCTTCATCAGAAAATCCACTAACATTTAGTTGAAATTCCAGGATCCCAAACCCTAATCAGCTCTGGGTCAGAGACTTTGTCTTTTGTGAAGTGACATCAGTTGGCATCAACTGAAAAATTGGACCGTTATCTCAGAGGTCAAGGTTCCTAAAATAGTTGTTCTATTTCCAAAAGTGTGAATTTATGGTCAATTTTTCTTTATCAGATTCTGTAAATAGAACTAAACCTCTAAAATACAACTCAGACCTGATTGGTTTATATAATCAAATCCAGGCACTAAATCTCCAAAAACTTAAAACAAAAACTGATAAGAAATGTTGCTATTTTCACAAAATATGTATTAAAAAATTACGTTAATCCTGTTGAAATTGTACCTAGAAAAAAAAGGAACACTTTAAAGCAGACATTTTAATTTTTCTTTTTTGAAATATTTACACAAAAGATAGAGCTTAAATTTTTTTGGAGAACAAAAGTCTTGAAAACCCAAACCTTAATTAAAAATGTTTCAGTTGATCCCCGCCCAATAGTTTAAATTTGTTTGATATAAAATATATTTTTTTTCATTATTCATTCCAATTCAGGACCAAAAAAACCTATAATTTTTTTTGGAAATTAAAAATTAATTTTGTGCCCAGATCTACTTAAATTAATGTTATTGGGATATTAATTTTGAACAGTTATTCCTTCAGGATTCACTGGGCCAAATTAATTCCTATTAAATAATCTCCACTGATTTCACTGTGCTTCTTTCAAAGGAGGATTTGATTTTATTTCTTTAAAATGTCAGCATCTGCCATTAATACTTCTCAGTATTTAGATTAATTCTGTTTGCTTAAAAATTGCTACCCAAAAAGAGAAGGAAAAAACCCCAAACCTCTGGGAAAACGTACTTTTTGTTTCTACATAGTGAAAAGATAAAGTACTTCAGAATCCTGTATTCAAAGCAGATCACAATCTAACCTTTGCTTAGTATGTGATAAAATAAAGATTAAAATTAAATATACTGATGCATTTTTTTTGATTAGTAAAAAATTTCTGTTTTGATTAATAGAAATTTTAGCCAGAAGAAAGTGTCTTGTTATCAGCCCTCAATCAAAGACACTCTTTTCTCAAAATTCTTTTCATCCAGCTGAGGGAAAGATCACTGTGACACGAGTAATAATGATTTCCTACATATTAGCACAACATTAGAGCATCATATTTTACTCAGAAAATTATAAGACATATGCCATGGTCTCCTTCAATCTCCACAAGTGAGGCTACAAGTCATTCCCTGAAACCCTTCATCACTGGATTTTCTTGGCTGCTGTCACATCTAGGCTCTATTGGCAGCTGGAGACAAACGACATGCATTGCTCCCCTTTATAGGCTTGTATAAAATACAGCTGTGAACTGACATGCTTTACAGCATTAAGAATGATGCTGTGATGTTTAAACTCTAACCTGTCCCTCTGACAAGGGCGTTGCTTTCACAAGGGTAGGAAATTTGCTGTCAGACCCATTACAGTAGGACAGTTATTACTGTCTGGCCAGGAGATGGCTCCTCATAGTCATGTCCAAGGGACTTGCCAAAAGCCAGGTCCTTTTAGAAATTACCCTCCTGGAAAAGTATTAGCAACAGCTATGGCCATTAAATACCAAATGTGTGATACTTTGACAGTTCATTAGCAGGGCTAATTGTACTGCATCAGCCGAGGTATGTGGCCAAGTCAACTTTCCTTCCTTACTTAAGAGAGGACAGACTACTTTGAGAGGGATGGATGCTGCAGATCGGGAGGAAGCAAAGGCTCAGCAAAGCACCATGGCTGCCTCCCAGGGTGGCAGGACCTCTGTTCACAATGCTGCATCATAATTTTGTGTACACTTATATAGACATCATTTTGTGTATATACACAAAATATATACACATATA
>VZTV01111256.1:4393-23710 GCA_013400875.1 Anhinga rufa
GGCTCTTCTGCTGGCCCGGCGGCGGCGGTGGCCCGGCGGCGTTTTTCGGGGTGCCCAGGGGAGCCGGCGGGTTGAGGTAGGGATCTCCTACCAGATTCACTGTACACTGTACGTCGGCAAAGACCTGAACCTGTTGTACCTGCTGGGACACAAAAGAGAAGAGGGGATTTAGCGGGGCCGGGGCAGGGGCCGGCGGCGGCGGATCTGGGTACTACGTGAAGTGGAAACTCACTAGAGACTTCCTCTAGTCTGGAGCCACCCCAGAGAAGAACTCTTCTGTCTTCTTGTCCTATAAAAAGAAAACCGCTGCAACTCATTCGGCTCTGCGAGGTTCATACCGTTGCTCATCCAAAAAAATAAAAAAAAAAAAAAGAGAAAAAAAGCGGATTTTTTGGGAGAAAAAAAAAAAAAACCAAAAACCAACAACCCAAAAAACCCTAGCCTGGCATCCCCTGGGTGAAGGGGAGCCGCCGCGTGGTGGCCGTGCCGCGGCGTGGGGTGGCATTGGTGGTGAGTGAGGTCCAGCGCGGCTGTTTGATCAAAATTTAAAGAGTTTTGGTGCGTCTTGGCGGCGCTGCCGGCGCGTCCCTACGGGCTCTGCGAAACCAAGGCTGCGCTACGGGGAACGGGGAGGCGACGCCGTGACGCCGGCGGGTGTTGGATGAGACGGGGATGAACTGGATCGTCCCCCGGGGCCGGAGGCGGCGGTGGCGGCGGGGCACGCTTTGGTGGTGCTCGGTGCTGTGCAGGGGCCAGGCAGCGTCCGGCAGCGCTGCCCGCAGGGATGGACGCCGCCCCCGGAGCCTCCCCCATCCAAATTTCTTCGCTCCGCCGCGCTTTAACACGGCGGCCTGGCTGCACCGTGGCGGCACAGGGGCCACCGGCGGCTCCGGTGATGGCCGAGCCTAGGAAAGAAGCCCTCCAGGATGACAGCAAGCCGGGACGAGGGGTGTTAAGCACCAACGCTCATTTATTTTTCCAGCTCAGCCGCGGCGTCACCGCTCTTCCACACCAGCAAGAAGGCCGAAAACGCTCACGGCAGCGGCGCGAGCTTTGATGGCGAGCGGTGCTGGTGTCCCCGAGGGCTGGCCATCACCCAACACCGGTGGGACCACGGTGGTTTCAACCCAACCCGGGGCTGGCCCCGGTGGAAACCAAGCGTGCCAAGCTGGTAGGGCCGGGGTTGTTCAGCCTTTACAGGGGGAAACCCGTCAGACTCCTCGGGGTACCTGAGATGCGCTTAGCAGTTTCTTACTGACCTGCGCCCCATCTGCTTCTGTTTTCAAAAGGTCAGTGGAGGAAAGCTGGTTGCAGTAAAGGCCCGCGGGTCTCAGCGCCGGGTCATTTACCTGTCAAAAGCAAGAGCCAGGCTCAGCCGGGACTCCTGGATGCTGGAGGGGCGCTCGCTGCCCTCTCGAGCTGAGTTTGGGGGGGATACAGGGACTGTGGATGGGGCAGAGCAGGGGGACTGCACCGCTGACATCCTCCGTAGGCTGGGGTTTTGGCGGGGGTCGGCGGGGGGCCCTGTTTCGCCTTTCTCTCCACCTTTGCCTGGGGCTGCTGCCGGCTCTGGGGGCTTCTCACCCCCAGGGAGCATGAAACGCCACCCAACTGCTCGGTGCGAGGGGTAGAAGCCACCGGCTCAGCCCACGCACCGCGGCCAGCTCAAGGAAGGGACCAGTCTCCTTCCTCGCCGAGTCCTCCGGCTTTTCCCCGGGGAGGCTGCAAGCCCCGTCCCACAACGCTCCCATGCAAAACCAATGAGCCAAGCATATCCTCCAGGAGCTTAATGGCGCTGAGACAAACCCCAGCAGCTAAAAAAGTCGGAGGCATCTCAGTCTGGCCCAGGGAGGATCTCGCCAAAGGGCTGGGACTGCGGAAAGGTCCCGTATCCAACCGTTCCCATTGCCAGTTTCCCATCCCCGGCTTTCACAGCTCCTCGGGGAAGCACGGCTACAAACGGACCCGCTGCCAGCCCCCTGCGAGGGCTGCAGGTGCTGGAGGGGCCAGAGATGCTCGGCAGGTTGCTGCACCTCCAAGGACACAGGGGATGCTCCAGGGCACCAGTGGCCTTGGGCTCCAGCGCAGCGGCAGTGCCAGTGGAGGCAGCCAGACCGTTGCTGCTTCCCACTTTGGACACTGGTAGCTGTGTCCGAACTACCAGTTCTCTTCCTCCCAGGGCCAGAGAGGCGAACGCTGAACCCCTGGGAGCTGGCTGACCATCCTGGGAGCCGGGACGGTGTGGGACTGACCTGCTCCGAGCACATGGAGTTCATCCCGGGCATCTGCAGCGAGTTCATCTGCATCTGTCCGGCCATGGGGTTCATGTTCTGGACGTTGGTGTTTCCTCCCGCCATGGAGACGGTGATGCTCATGTTGTTGTACATGCCCTGCTGAGCAGGTGCCGGCTGGCTCTGCCCTGCTTGGCTGAATACACTGAGAGAGAGAAAAAAGCATTACCCGGGTGTATGTGGCAGTGGGAGGCACCTTGAGGTATGTGCCGAGCCCCTGGGGTGGTCGGAGCCGCGATGGCAGCCAGCCTGCCCCTCGGTGAACGCCAAGACCGCCTGCGGCAGCGAGCCAGCGGAGCGGATGGGAGCCCTGCAGGTCCCTGGGGACAGTGGGAGGGACAGGGTGGCATTAGAGGAGCTGCCTGCAGCAAGGCTTAACCAGCGTGGAGGCTGCGAGGAAGGAAGGTGACCGCTGTGGAGACATCCACCTTCCGCTCCTGCTGTAGCAGGAGGCTCCTCGGTGTGATGGGATAGAGCAGGAGAAACACCAGTGCCAAGAGGGGGATCATTCAGCCTGGATTAAGGGTCAGTCAGATGCAAAGCCCTGGTCTATGTGACACCAAGCTCTCCCCTTCATTCTCTTTCCAGTGCTCTCTTGACACCTGACCATCCCCACTCCTGCTCCAGGCCGGAGGACAGCTCTCCATCGCAAGGCAAGGTGGAGCATCCCGCCTCCAACAGAGCTCCCCTCTCATCCCACCCAGCCCAGTAACCTCCTGCTCCGTGCTCCTGCTGAGCTACCTGCGCAGAGCCAAGACACAAAGCAAGGCATCCCCCAGGGGAGCTTTTGGGTTTTTTTTTTCCCCCCCATTTCTAGAGATCTGAAGCTCAAACATGACTCATGCAAAAAAGGCAACAAGTCTGGTGACTCTTCCCATTTGCTTCCCTACGTCAGAGCTGGACATATCTTAAGAGGGTCATGCAGTGACCTGGGACCGCTGGTCTTGACTCAATTTATTGTCGTGTTTCCTAAGGCCACTTTCACAAGACATAATTAAGCCACTTGTTGAATTAAAAGCCACAGACCTGATTCATGTCTTACTCAACACAAGTGCTCATTCGTTTAAATGTTATGGGTTTCTGGCTGCCTCCGAGGTGAGGATGAGGATAGGGTTGATGGTGACTTCTGGAAGATGTCATGGTAGGATGACACAGCCTCAGTTCAGCCAGGTGTCACCTACAGGCACCGCCACCCCTGCCAACACCCTACCAGGGGACCATCGCCTTGGTGTCACCTTGCTGCCCTCTCTCTGTGTCACCTGTGTGCTCCAGGTTATCCCCACCATGATCTTACTTGGTATTCCCCATGGCTCCTTGCTGCCAGGTCTTCATGTCAGGCGACTGGTAGCCCGGTGTTGGTGGAGCTGGCTGCAGCATGGGGCTTTGCGAAGGCGGGAGCTGGGGTGACATCAAGGGGCTGCTGGGGCTGAGCGACGGGGCGAAGGTGGGTTCGCTTTGCTGACCCATGCCTGGGGAAGGACAGACAGCGTCAGCGGTCCCCAGACCCCCACCAGCAGCCCCAATTCCCTCCTCCTCCCTTGCAGTCGCTGGCATCAATCAACTGTCATCCTTGACTTTCGGTCTCGGGGTCTCTGGTTTTCATTTGAAGCAGCTCAAATGTAAATATTTCAGGGACCCCCCCGAGTGGTTTCCATCAGCAGGTGTTCCTGTTTAGCATCACACCTGGCTGGAAAAAAGCCAGGGTAATGACGNGATGGAGCATCTCCCTGGGGAGGAAAGGCTGAGAGACCTGGGCTTGTTCAGCCTGGAGAAGAGAAGGCTGAGGGGGATCTCCTCAGTGCTGATCAGTGTCTGAAGGGCGGGTGTCAGGAGGATGGGACTGGGCTCTTCTCAGCGGTGCCCGACGACAGGACAAGGGGCACCGGGCACAAGCTGGAACCCGGGAAGTTCCACTGAAATCTGAGGCAAAACCCCTTTGCTGTGCGGGTGCCAGAGCAGCGGCCCAGGCTGCCCAGAGAGGCTGTGGAGTCTCCTTCCCTGGAGCCATTCCCACCCCGCCTGGACGCGGTCCTGTGCCCCTGCTCTGGGGGTGCTGCTCACGCAGGGGCTGGACGGGGGGAGCCCGGGGGTCCCTGCCAGCCCTCACCGTTCTGGGATTCTGTGATTCTGTAAGCTGCTTGCAGCTCATTTCAGCCATCTCAGCAATATATACACTTTTTCAGAGTGTATATATTTAAGGAAGCGCAATTTAGAGGACTGCCTTGCAGTTCAGTTTTCAAGAAAAGAATTAAGGAATTACTTGCCTAAATGATAAACTTATTTTTTGGAGATTCCACCAGAAGAAGTCCCCTTGGGAGGTGGAGACCAGAGACCAGACCAGTACACAGGTTGGGTGAGATGGCTGGGGATGACGCCCGGGGTGGCGGGCGAGCAGGGCTGAGCTGCAGCCTCCTCGCGGGGTCTCAGCTCTGCCCTCCGCCTCTCCCTCCCCACCGCTGGACGGCTTTCCAGTGCAACCAACTGCTCCACGTACCTGATCCCGAATACTGAAAGATGTTCTGTTGCATCTGCGGGGTCATCCCGGTGCCGAACTGCCCTCCGACGCCGCCCATCATCCCCCTGTTCACCATGCTGCTGCGGTTAGCCAGCGCGGCCTCGGGGTTGGATGCCAACGGCGAGAAGGGGCTGGTGGAGGTGGGAGGGTTTCCCGGGGTCGTACCGTAGTTTGGGGGGTAAGGAAACTGCTGGGGGGGCGCTTGGGGCAATCGAGCGGCTCCGATCTGTACCGGGAGCCCGGCGGAGGGAGGGAGGTTGTTTCCGAAGCTTTGCTGTCTCATCAGGATGGCTCGCTGCTGCATGAGCTGCCGCTGCCGGTGCTGCTGGCTGTAGAGCTCGCGCTGGCGCTGGGCCAGCATCTGGGCGTTGAGGGGAGGCTGTGGGGAAGGAGGGGGGTGCCCTAATTATCACTGTTACCCTCTGGTTCTAGCAAATAGCTCAGAGCCCCCCCCCACCCAGCGCAAGAGCCGCGGGTGCTTCCCTTCCCCAGCTTGGGGTGCCCATCCTTAGTCTGCAAGGAAAGCTGGGAAACCCCTGAAATGCTGTAAATAGGCCCAGTTGCACCACTGCAGGGCAGAGCAGGTTGGTGATATTAAAAGGTCAGCCTCCAGACATGCTGAATGGCAAAGCTCCAAGAGCTGGAGCATCCCCCAAGCTGGGAAAAGAGGCTCTCGGTCACCTGGCTGCCACCAACCACCCCTCTCATCCACAGGACCCACTTCTTGTGCTCTCAGCTGGGATGCTCCTGCATGCCAGAGCCCAGAATCCCTGACCTCGACTCTTTCAGCTGCGAGCTGTTAAAAAAAAGCACCCCATCCCACGAGCTTTTCCATCACCATGGGCTCGTTCCCCATATGGCTGAGCCAGATGTGTTGGAATTAATCACCTTAAAAAGCCTGACAAAGCTATCAGCGGCTGAAATTGGAGCTACGATGGGAACCGTTCGGTCCCCCTCCCTATCACTAACACTCCCCATGGCACATTAGGGATGTCACGCCACTTCCCAAAAAGGCAAAGGCTTCTCCGACAAGTGGAATAAAGTCACCAGAACTCGGCGAAGCTTTCCAACTTCTCCTCGTACCCAGCAGATGTTTTATTCACTTTATTAGAAGCCAAACAAGAACTTTAGGGCCTGGGGATTTGCAGGATCATTAAGAAGATTCACTGGCGATTCTGGTATTTAAAGGATGGCATCTATTTCCTAAAGATCCTTCTCAATTAAATGTGTTTGCACATTCTTGTCTAAGCAATAACAAAGTATTTATACCTTAAGCAGGTGGAGGAGTCGGAATAAAGGGCGAAGCAACCCCACAGCAGCTCATCTCGCAGCCACCTCTCCAAACGTGGGATAATTTTTCTCTCCCATTAATGACAGAGAGGAGCGAGCCAGGCTGCGCTAACGGGGAGGGCATGGGGATTAACTCCCAGTTTTTCACAGCTGGAGGACCGTGCAGCATCCCCCTTACCTGTGGCGTGATCTGCTGCTGCATCCCTGCTCGCATGTTGATGCCCACCGGGGAACTGGCTGCAAACTGGTTGAGGATCGCCTGCCGGTTTTGATGGATCAGCTGGAGGGGAGGAAAAAATAAGCGAGGGAGACCTTCAGAACTCTGATGCAGGACCTTCCCACCCGTCCGATCCCATCCGATCGGGATGTGTGGGCTGCAGGCAGGACCGAGGGTCCCTCTGTACCCCTGCCCGTGGCCCTGGGATGCAGAGGGGGAAGAATTACCTGCTGCTGCCCCTGCAGCCGCTGCTGCAGCTGAAGTCGCAGCTGGTTGGGGGCCGTCGGGGGTCTGTTGAGTGTCTGCCGGGGTTGCATGGCCATGCTGGTGGGGAAGGCGCCGCGGGGCGGCGGTACCTGCACCGGCATGGGTCCGAAGGACGGCTTCTGCCTGACCATGCCGGGGAAGGCGCCGGGGAGGTTGGTGGTGGGAGAGGCGGAGGAGTAAGGCTGGGGGTACATGCCGGGTTTCTGCTCCATCATGAGCGGTGGGGTGGCTTGTTGGGGCTGGAACCGCTCCGTCAGGGCTTCCAGCCCGCCGCCCTGGTGAAGGCAAAGGGGAAGGAAAAGATCACTTTGGAGCCTCGCCGGCACCTGGCCTCTCCCGGGAGAGCTCAGAGGGGATGGAGGACGTGCCTGGCATGGGGCAGCTCGCTCGTAAGGATGCTGCTGCCTGAAACCCTCACCCCCTGGTCCAGGCTCCTAGTGCTGCACTGAGGAGGGCATTAAATGCCCGCTCCCCAGGATTTAGCAGACCTTAGAGGGATGGAAATTATTTCTTTGGGCTTGCTTGGGAGCAAAGACCAAGGCCAGGCTTTTCGGAAGAGCTCAGGGATCATCTCCCTGGGCCGGTTGGGGGTTACAGGGTAGCAGTAGGTGATGTTGCCTTCCTCTGCCTTCCTCCGCAGGGTTTGCTAGCACTGAGCTGCTCATCTGGGCTCCAAACAGCAGCATGCCTGGTTGGACAGACCCTAAGGCTCGGAGGATTGACCTGAATGTGGGAAATAGCTTGTGCTCCCTCCCTTCCTATTTTTATGCAGCCTCGGAGGCTCGGCAGAGGCAGAGGGTACGGCATTTCAGGTCCCCATCTGCCCCCAGAGCACCTCAGACACAGACCATGTCCAAGGGTGAGAGCCATGGACCCCTGGGACCAGGAGAGCTCATGGGGAAGCATGGCTATGCTCCTGCGCTGCTCATAGACACCCCTTCCTAGGAACCCATGGGAGGCAGGACCTTTTGGTCTACAGTACAGCCATTGCTGTACAAATGAGCCATATTTCAGCCAGGGGGTGATTTCCACACCAACAAATCATGATAAGAAGATATTCTGTGCTGCTCTAGCTTGGCTCAGGCAGAGAAATTTGGTATTTGAGCTATGAACCCACAGAGAAGTAACACCTTGGAGCCAGAATCCTCAGCCTGAGTCCCACGGATTAAGAGGAAGCTGCGTTAAGAGAAAGCAACCCCGCTGCCTTTGGGATTTGGTTAGATGGTGCCCATCAAAGGACTGAGGCTTGAAGGCAGGCGTGAGGATATGGGAATTGTGGTGGGGAAAAAGATATTGCTTAGGATCAATTAAAATGATGGTGGGGAAAATTAAATTGCTTAAGGTAAATCAAGATGGAGCTTATATGGTTCAAGGACTGGATAACAGGACATAAACCAGCAGCCTGCGATGGCGAGAAACTACAGACCTGCTGAAATGAGGTTCTTTTATTCTTCTCTCCCCAAACAACCCAGTTTCCAGCCACTTCCTGATTAAACTGGTTGCAGATATCTCCAGCACCTCATCCCACCATGTCTGTGGTAGCACGGAGAAGACAGTGGGTTTGGTGAAGAGTAAGTCCCCAAACTCTGCCCCAGGGGATGCGAACCCCTACCTGCCAATAACATATCCTGGAGGGGAACTATCAACACATTTTCTTCCCAAAGATGCCTTTATGCTGACGTGTTGTTTCTCTAAAGATGTATTTCAAGCAAATATTTCATGGAACTATTCAAAATATTTCTGAGGTTCAGCCGAAGCCATGGAAAAAGCCCAAGATTCCCATTAACGAAATGATCCCTGGATGGGAGCAAAGCTGGGTCGGGGTCCAAACATGAGATAAGCCCCCCGAGCCAGGTGCTCCTTGGCAGGGGAAGCGCCGGATCGGCGTGGGGATGCTTGGCAGCATCGGGTGCCATCTGAGGGCATCTCAATCCAGTGGTCCGATGCTGCTGGAGCCTGTCCGGTGCAGGAAAGGGTTGCTGGGGAGCTCTGCCAGCTGAGTCTGCAAAACCCTCGTGAAAACACTGAGCTGTTGCAGCTGCGTCTTTCGCAAGAGCATCTCTGATCCTTTATGTACCAGAGAGGCTGAACTCCCTACCCCTAACTTGCAAAACAACCCAAAAGGCAGGTGGTGATTTTGGAGGCACAGCCTTGAGATAAAGGACATGGCAAATACCTGACTTGGGAATCAAGTCACTGACAGGTCCCTCAAATCGCTCACGAGAAGATAAAAACTCCCCGTAGTGTAGCCCAAGGCATCATCTCAGGGCCATAGAAGGAGATTTGCCACCTCCGGGCTTAAATGATGCAGGATCAGGCCCAGAGCAGCCAGAGGGATTTGCTCTGAGAAGCTTCTTTCTTAGGACATACCATTTATTAACAGGCTTTCAATTCTTTTCCTTGTTTTGGAAGCTCATCTGTGTGAGCGCTATGGGACACAGAAAAAGAAACGACTTGAAGACAAAGCCTAAGCGATCCATCTCATTTTCCACGTCCCTTGCTGGCTCCCCTGCAGCCAGCTTCCTCCCCCAGCCATGCCCTGTTATTTATGAAACCCTGGACCCCTAAGAGGCATCTGTCCCCACGGATATCTGCAACAGGGAGTCTCCACCGGAGCTCAGCTGCAGAAACCAGGGCCCCAGCGCTATCCGAGTAAGACAGCACCACTAAAAGCAAACTTCTTTTTTTTTTTTTTTCCCTGCGATTCAACCCGAGACAGAAGGGCAGCTGCACTGTAAGCCAATCTTGATAGTAAGGGCTGCACGGTTTCATACCAGCAAGGCCATTAGATATATTATTAGGCAGCACAACCCAGGCTCAGGAATCCCAGGCTGTGGGATTCCAGCTGGAAGGCTCCTCCGTGCCCTAATCCCCCCTGGTAAGGTGGGGAAGCGGGACAGCCTGCCAGTTCTCCCCATTACATGAGCTGCCCGGGGCTGAAAATGTTCGGCTGCCTCTTTGCCAGGCTGCTGGTTCTCATGGGGGATCACATTTGAAAAGCGGAGAAGCAAGATATTGTATTTCACGGGGCTGTTTTCCAGTTTTTTTGGCGGGGGGAGAGAACGGCATGGTGTTAAGTATCGTCTCTGAATCTGATGCGCTCGTGTGTTCCCACTCACATCTGGCCTCCTGTTACCAGATGTTGGAAATCCTCCTCCACGCTCACGTCAAGCCTCAGCATCTGGCCCCGTATGTGACCTCCAATAAGTCCCATGAGCGGTTCTCTCTTTACCTGGACCAGTTTGTCGATCCCAAGAGCTCGATCCAGCTCAGCCAGCTCCGTCTCGTCTTTGCCGCTGAGGAAGGAGACGAGCTGCTCGAGCAGGGCTTTCTCGTCGTTCCGACCCTCCGGCGTGGTGGGAGGACACAGGAGCTCATCCAGCTGTGAGGTGATGCACTGGCTGCAGAGAGAAGAAGCAAGGGGAGGCACGTTAAGGTTTACGAAGCAGCGAGGAGGCTGAGCTGGGAGATGCTCGAGCGACACAAGCCCTGCAGCCACGGGGACTCGCTCCCACCCCGCTGCATCATGCAAACCCCACGGGACACAGCCTCATCCCCCGGCTCCAACATGGCTGAGCCTGCTCAAGCTCAAGCCCCGTGCTGAAACCTGCTTGTAAGGATGAACCTTTCCATGAAACGAAGCCCGGACAATGTTTCGGTGAGGTTTGGGAATAAAACTTTGGTGCTTTTGCACGCTTTGCTCCCGCAGGCGATTTGGGCAGGACAGTGGGAGGCAGAGCAAAACTTCTGCCGGCACGAAAGCAGGGAGGCTTGGATGGAGCCGGAGCAGCTGGAAGCAAAGCAGCTGAAGGCAAAGGGGAACCTTTGAGCTGCAAAAATAAGATTTCTGCAAAGCTCACTCAATATTCTTTGGGAATAAGATTAATATGTAATGAGAGACATTCCAATGACGTGACTAATTGGAGTCAATCGGATTTGCCGGGTCTGACATGATGAAGAGAGCCGTGGCACATCACGCTTGCAGAGAGGCACAAAGGCGAAGGCTCGAACATGCCAGCAGTTCCCAAGCAGCAGACATGTTTATCCTTTTAGCTCCAGATGAGGACCAGATGTACAGTAAGGAACTGAAGCCAATCTGACCGAGACTGCTGCAGCCAACACACGCAGCCTAATCCAGGGAAAAGAAATACTCGGCATTGGGATTTCTTAAATTGCAGAGCGGGAGCAGAGCGGGAAGCAGGGAGACAGAGGTGAAAAGCAGGGCTAGTCTCATTCCGTCGTCAAGGTCCCAGCTACTTGCTGCTTGTATCACACTCAGTTTTTCAGTGCCAAGGCCAAAGGACAAAGTTTGCTGCCCAGGCATCGTTCTTGCAGAGGAAGGGGAGGACAAGCTTCTCCTCCACATTAACAGGCAGCTAGAGAAGAAATTCAGGTTGGCACCGTCTCTTCAGCCCATGCCAGACCTCTGCGTGGATGGCGAAAGTTGGTTTATAAAGAGATCGTGGGGATAACACAACCTTTATGTAGTAAATAAACCTCTGGCGTGTCCTGCTTTGCAGCCCAATCCAGCCTGCAGAGCCTTCCCCACTCCTCCTCTCCTCCAGCACCATGCCATGACGGGGTCCAGACGAGTCTCCGGGCAGGTATCGGGGGGTGAAGGAGATGTTGGACCCCATGCATCATGTCCCCAGTCATACTGGTTTCATGGTGCTAAGGTTTTCTATCCGCTGTGACCCTTCAAGCTTTTTATAAGGCTAAACCTCTGATTCTGCACACGGCGAGGTGGAGAAATTCAGCTACTTGTAGACATGGTGTCAAATGCTGCCCGAGGTCCCATAAAACATCACCCTGGCATGGCCTTTAAGCGCTGCTCTGAAAGGCTGCAGGTCTCCGGCCCTGCACAGATGTCCTAGAAACCTCAGGCATCTCAGATGGCACTGGGTGCCAGAGCTGAGGCAACCGAAACAGGCTCCGGTTGGCATGTTTGACCTTGGAGGATTAGAGGAACACGTGCGAGAAGAGTGACCTGGACTTGCTTCAAGGAGCCTTGGACCTGGCCCAAGGTGGCCCTCTTCTGCAGAAGACGCAAGAGCACTTATGTTTGGGACAGGAGAGAGGGGATGTGTAGTCGTGCCACTTTATCAAGAGGCAAAAAGCAGGGGGGGATTTGGGAAGTGGGAGAATTTAATAAAGAAGCTCCTGTTCCCCAGGACACCCGGTGCTGGGAGATCTGGGCACCACCAGCTCCTTAAACAAGGCCAGGACCTCAGTCCACCTCCAGCTAAGGCAAACCTCCTGGCTCAGAAACCTTTACAACCCCCAAAGCAAAAGCTCTGCTGGGTTGATCTTAGCTGAAATATATTTCTTGGTCCTGTAATGTCTGCAGTGCAAAGGCTCTGTCTGCTTGCTCCAACTGCGGTCTCTGTCGCGTGGGACCATGGGCATCTCCCAGGACAAGTGTGTCCTCCCCAGCTGGAGCACATCTGCAGGTCTTGAGGACCAAAGTCCAGAGGCTTTTCCCCAGCAGAATCTCTTCTCCTGGCTGCAGTAGAAGTGGAGTTTTGTAGTTGATCACCATGCCGCTAGATGGAAGTGTTTAGACCCCACCAAGATGCTGCCAAGGCAGGTCTCACCCATGATGCTCCATCAGACGTATGGTTACTGAAGTTATGAGAGGCAACTGAGATGGGAGCCAGCTTCTTCTAGTGTTGCCTCTGCCCACCACCTCTGGCAGGAACCATCTGTGCCTGGAGACCCTAATTCAGGAGGAACGGAGGCTCACCAGGACGAGCAGCCCTCTACCTGTCATCTGGATGTCATCTCGTGGCCCCGGTTCATGTGTTGGCTCTACCGGTGGCTCCACCACGTGGGGAGCCCAACCTTGCTGCCAGGAGCCAATGGAGCCATGGGAAGTCCCACCACGCAGCGTGATTTTCCTTGCTTTCTCCCTCCTTAATGCCGAGAAAATCAAATACTACCTTGTAAAACCCTAACCAGGTTGCAATTTTAAACTGTGGTTGAAACGAATGCTCTCCAAAGGCAGGGACCGTGTGAGATTTGTTACCGCCACATCTCACCAGGCTTCGGGCAGATGCCGCCATGCCACCGGTACGACCTTGCCTCCTGGCACAGGGCTTCCTCCCTGAAAACCACCCAAGGTGTTTTTCCCACCTGAGGACTCACGGGACACTGTTGCCAAACGCTTCCCTCCTTGACACCTCTGCAGGTCCCAAGCCTTCCACGCCAACCTGTGTCCTCACTCAATAATCCCGCTGCAAAGGGCGAGCCAGGAGAAAATCCAGCTCCCTTCCTCCCAGCTGCGCTGGCTGGGGAGACAAAAATGTCTACAGCCAGCCAGACTGACTCAGTGCTTGGAGCACAAGGCTGCTGAGTAAGGTACGGTCATTTTTACCCCAAAGGCAGCATTTTAATCTTAAAAACCAGATTGATTTTTCTAGCAGCTCTGCCCTTTGCCAGGCATGCCCCACGGATCTTATCCCAACAAAACAATGACGCTGGCGAGGCTTAAAAGGCAAGTTACTTCCTTGTGGCAAGGGCTCGGGCTCGTGTAAATGCTCAGTTAAACGGGGATTTGTTTCATCTCCCAGCTCTTTCAAGCAACAAGAGGCTAAGTCTTTCCAGCAGAAGTCCAAGATCCAGTTGCAGCAGCAGAGACCACTTAGGCAACTCTCTTCTTGGGCTGAGCGACGAGCTTTTAGAAATTAAACCAAATTTAAGCCCCTAGAAAAAGATGTTTGGCTACCGGCTTGGTCAGATACAACCCTTACATGTGTCTTCTTTGTGACTGGAAAAGAGAGATTGTGCTCATCTGCTAAAGACTTTAATTGGTAGAGGAAATTCTGCCTCTCCACAAAGCAGGGCTGGGCTTTGGCAAGAGGATCCACGCAGAGCTCATCAGTGCTGGCTCTTAAACCAGGTACCTGAAGCCCTCCCCAGTCAGGGGGAGGATTCATCCACATCAAATCCATCTCCATGAGCACTGCTGCCTCAGCGAGGACTTTGGGGTGCCCCTTGCCCAGCAGGGCATCGACCGCTGAGCTCCATCAGCAGGGCTTCTGACCTCCCATCCCAAAATATCTGACCTACGGTCTTTTCCACCCCTTTATAGCCAAGAAGTGACGTTGTACTTTGGGCAGGTGACGGCCACTTGGCTGCTCCATGGGGCACGGACCCAAAAAAGGTGGTTAGAGGACTGGAGGGGGTTATTTGACCCTGGATTAGAGCTGTAAAAATTTTAGCTGAAGCCAAGCACATGGGGACTGCAAAGAGCTGCAATCGCATGAAAACACAAAACTGTCCCATGGTTCTGCAGATCCCGCAGCTGCCCCTGGTGAAAAGGGATGCTGGAGAACACCGACCCAAACATTGGCACTGGCAAGGGGTAGGGGGTACTTGCAGCATCCTTGGCTCTGCCGTGGATACATGGAATTATTCCGGTCCAGACATACCCTGGATGTCTCCCCGCACCCACCTTCCTTATCTACTCATAGCAGATGTCATCTCTCGCATCGTAGCACCCTTCACATCCCAGATCCCAGCACTTTTATGGTACCAGCAGCAACCACTGCCGCCGTATGGCGATGGGCAGTCGTGCTCATCCCAGCCTGCACTTGCTGGGTTTCCAGGCAGGCAGAAAAGCAAGGACACGTCTCTTTGACCCAGGCAGCTATCACCAGGACATCCCGATGTTCTCCTGGGAGAGGCCGGGAAGCCACCAGCCCTGTGGTACTTACTCTTCGGGTTTATTCAGTGCGCCTCGATTCATGGCTGACATGCTGTTATCTGTCCAGGGGATCTGCTCCCCCATTCCCGGCTGTCCAAACTGGTGATCCGGCACCCCCATCTCCAGCTCAGGCATTCCTGGGGGGAAAAGCAGGATGGGGGAAGGAGAGGTTAGTGAGTGGGCAGGACTCGGGTGCCGTGGGGGGACCAGACAAGCTTGGAGCAACAGGATGTCAGCCATGTCCTAAAACATCCCTAAAAGAGATGCCAAAAGAGTTACAGCTCTTATCAACCCAAAGTTTCAGATATCAGGTGTGGTTTCCTAACCGTTAATTATAAGCACGAACTTCTGGGTGAAAATCTATGCAGCTCTTGCACACACAGCAGGTATATATGACCCTGCGTACCTGGTATGTGCAAAAGCTATTAAAATGTTTCCCTTTTCAGCAAATTTCTAGCAAGATATTCCAAATTCAGTCAAGTTAGGTTTCTTCTTGAAGGTGAATTGTTACTACCAGAGATTTTAGCTTAAAAAATAGCCCACACCCATTAGCATCTTCTGCCTCTCTTTTGGAGAAACATTAATTTGCACAGGGAAAGGAGCCAACACAATTAAATTAAGTTGTAGCCGAACTTGGAGAGAGATTTATGAGGCTGGAGACTTTACGTCATCCCATTTGAAATAGGAATTAGGATTGAAAATCAAGCGGCATCTCAGCTGAACCAACCCGTGGAGATCCAAGGAGATGGAAACCGGAGGGGTAAGTGCATTTCTGGCCACGGTGCCATCTCTGCCCCATCGGGATGTGCTGTCGGTGGCCACCCCTATGCCAAACCCCCCGAATTTCTAAGAGAAGTGCTGATGAAGGCAGTTGCTAAAGATGGAAATCTCTCTTCTTTTAACCAAGCTCAGCTGTGCTGATTCTTTTCCCAATAAAATATCCTTGAAAAAGTCTGTGGTTACCCAGTGCCCGGTGTCTTTGCTTTTGTCACAGGGAGCCAGCAGCTTCACGTGCCACCTGGACCATGGGGTTTGTTTCAAAAAATAGAAAATAAGAGCCCTGAGGGGAAGGAGAGGAGGAAGGCCCAGCCTGGGGATGCTCAGCATCCCAGAGCATGCACCGGCGCGGCGGCTCCTGCCAACGCTACTCTATTTCTCAAAATTTCTTAAAAAAAGCCTTAAGGTTGCTTGGCAACAGGCAGATCCCAGCAGTGCCAGCAGCAGCCGTGGCAGCTCCAGCCGGGCCGGGGAGGCTCATGGCACAGTCGTGGTGCAGCCTGGCCCCAATCCTTCCTTGACTCGCCCAACAACGGTCCCCAGGCTCACTGATGCTGAAGATCGCAGATTTTCCCAAGCAGAGCATCATTTACCGGCAGCTCATTTACCGCGGTGTGGGTGACCCTCCTCGAGGCAGCTGAACCAGGCCAGGGCTGAACAGGTATCAGGGTAGAATGTAAAATAATATTATATAGCTGCAAGCTGCTGTGATGATGCAACGTGCAGGGTTGATCTCTGCCTCCCCTCCCAGAGGGGACTCAGAGGAGGACGAAAGCTCTCCTGTGATGCTCTCCTTCTCAAGAGAAGCTCCCAAACCAAGAGCTTCACTCAATTCAGAGGGACTGGTTGTGTGCAGAGTACTAGCCATACACATCTTGCATCCGTGGGCTGGTGGGGAGCGTGGCAGTCCCACCCCGCGAGCGGGGCCAGAGCTGTGCTCCAAGTCGAATGGTGTGTGAGATGCAGGGCTGATGCTCTCCTGGAGCCTGGCCACCATCAGAGAGGGAACAGCAGATGAATCCAGCAGCTCTTCTAGTCCCATGCTACCGTCATGAGAAGATGAGATCTGGGTTATCTGCTTTCCACACCTGCAGTAAAGGAGTGGTACAGCCCCAGTGCACAGTGGCAAGCAAGGTCCCTCTTCCAGATCATGTTTAGCATCGCTTGATGCATCGAGGGAAGCATCAAGGGAAGCAGAGGAGGGCAGAGAAGCAGCATCCATAACCCTCTGGAGCCCAGGCTGCTGAAATGGCTTACGGCGAGGTCTGCGGTGTTATGCCGTCGGCGATTTCAGCAGCCTCCTCTGACTGCCTCCCTGGTCTTATTTTTTTGTGTCTGAAACTATACTGATATGAAAAGAGTAAAAAGAATAAGCACAGCTTGGAAGCTCGCTGCTTGTGAGAAGCTGGTGGTGCACAGCGATGCTTGAGCTCCACCCTGCAACGCCTTTTCTCCCGTGGGACTCCCTGGAAAGCCTTAGCATAACCTGGAGAAGGTGGAGAGGAGCGGATGCCTGCGGCTGTACGTACCTGTGTCGGGTGGGAAGGGGTTCGGAGCGGTCACCGTGCCCCTGCCCTGCTGGGACGGCCCACGGGTGTGCGGGCTGCTACCGTTGCTGGTGGGACAAGGAACTGGCCTCAGCTGCGCTGGCTCCAGGGGGTCACAGAACTCAAACGGGGTCCGACCAGCCTGCACGCCCTGCCCACTGTTCATCGCTAGACATTCATTATAGAAAAAAAAATAATATAAAAAGCACAAGTCAGATCTCTTCCCAAGGCTTGCTGTAAGATCGCTGGCGCTTGGCAAAATTCTCGCCCTGCCAGGGAGGGAGCTGGTGTTGGTAAGTTTGGAGGGCGAGAAGGGGGCTGCGGTGGGATGTCACCTCGCCTAAAGCTGAAGGCTCGGTCCCACGTGTGGCTTGATCACCTGCAGCCACCCCGGGGGAGCCACCCCGGGTGACAACAGCCCCCAGGCAGCACCACAGCTCCTCCATGCTGCGCCACGCTGTGTGAAGGTAAGGGGATCCAGGAGCCAGGCTGGCACCCAAAACCCAGTAGCTGGAGCTTAAAATAATCAGCTGGGCATAAAAATTAAAAATAATCAACTGGACATAAGAAAGGCTGGGGGATGGGAGTTGCATCTGTCTAATATATATAAGCAGGGTTTGAACACTGCTAAAAACCACTGCTAATCAGGACCACAGTGAATTATAGCAGCTGAACTGCAGCTCTCTCGCTCAATGTAGCCACATCAACCAGGCTCTGCTCCCTCCGGGGGTGACCCCAGCGCCGGAGCCGTGCCCTCCTTACGCCTGGCAGCTAGAGGGGAGCCTCAGCAGCAATGCTCCGCTGTGCAGTTCTCATCTATCACCTGCTGGCTTTAAATCAATTAAAATGACGTCGTTAGGCCTTGCATTATTCTAATTTTTATTTAGATATGTTTTTGCAAGTTCAGCTGCAGTTTGCCATCAGGGAGCACGTCTCAAATGCTTACATTGAACTGAAAAATGAATGTAAGAGGCAGCCTCGCAAGCGGGTGGCCACCAGCCGTGGCTGTTGGCCACCCTTCTCCCAGCCAGCAGCACCTCTAAATCCTCGGGGACTGGCTTAGGGGTGCACCACTGCCACCCTGCACGAGTTAAACCCGATGGCAGCGCCTTCAGCCAGGCTTGTGGTGGATCTCCTCAGCGGTAACTGCTATTTTAGACGCTGTAACCCAGGAGGGCAGCAGTTGGCATTTCAAGCACTCGCACTGCAGCCCCTGCCGCAACCGTGCTCACCCTCCTCCCCACTCTAACTTGGATGCAGGATTCCCTTCCCTCCGAAGGCAATAAGCCCTGCTTTTCATTATGTCAGAGCATTACGAGTGTCCCTGCTGCTGAAGGTACCAACCATCTCAGCCCTGGGACAAGAGGGTCCTTGGCAAGGAGCTTAGGCTTGAGCGATAAGCCTAATGATGAATTCAGCTTGGAGGGGATGGGTGAATCGGTCCACGGCTACAGCTACAGGGCTGACAGCTCCTTTTCACTTCCCAGACATTTTCCTGACGGAGCGGAGGCACAGCACAGCTCCCTGATGCCTCTGGCCTCAACGCAGCCGTCACTCATCACCCTTCCAGCATCCATCTCTTACACTCTACCCTCTACATCTTCTGTTAGCTGATACTCCGATTTATGAGACCCTCCCATACTCTTCCCCTATGATTTACTGCAGGCAGGGCGATGTTTCAGCCCATAGCACTTTGCTCCAGAGCCTGCCTGCAGCTCACAGAGGGTTTTTTGGGGGGGTTAGAGACCTGCAAGCCATTGCTCAGTGGCACGATGCTGTGCTACCCTTGGAGGGTCCCCACTGAGAGCCCACCCAGCCTCCCAGGTGGGCTTCACCCCACTTCACAGCATGATTTTGGCCGTGTTCACACCACCACATTGCTTCTCCTTCTGCTACCATGCTCCTACCATTTTAAAGGCTCTGCTTCTGCAACCTGAGTCCTCCGAAAATATCCCAGCCCTGCCTGCCAGAGCCGCCTCGCAGGCTTCTTGCTAGGCTGGAACCCAAAACCTCCTTATCTCCTTTTGCTGAATAAGTAACAGGACAATTATCCCTCCCTGGGTAGGATGTGGACCAGCAGCTAACTGGTTTATACTGGGCTCAGTCTTGCCACCCGCTCTTCCTTCCCTCTGCTCTGAAAGCTGCACTTCAGCATTCAAGACTCAGCGTGATTTGCAGCGGCAGCGATACGGGGGATGTGACAGATAATTATATCCATGGAAAATCAGGCGTGGGATGGGAAAAGCCCCATGGGGCTGGGACCGGCTCCAGCACTCTGCCCCGGGGATGCCGTGGCACCAAAAGGGACAAGCGAGCATCCCTCGTGCCACGGGGCTTGGGGCTGGCACGGGGACGTCCATCATGGCAAGCGCACGGCGTGGGCTCTGACCAAGCACACTGCGACGGCAGGAGCCGCTGGGTGCAATTATTTGGGCAAATTTATGCTGCAGTTGGTAAAAGCTTGCTTTTCCTCTGGTGGATGTGGGTCGTTTGCTGGGAATAGCTGGGCCTCTGTTACCGCCCAGCCTGGGGAAGCCCATCCCGAGGAGCCCCAGCTTGAGCCTCTAACCATGGGGTCTCCCCGTACGCTTTTGCTATGTAACACCCTGAATTTATTATTTGCCTGCAGGCTCCTTCAGGAGAGAAATCCTAATTTTTCCTTTGGTAAAACTGCTCACTTTGGAGAAAAATCAGGTCTTTCCCCCCCC